>RXOD01006105.1:0-11258 GCA_005223375.1 Amoebophrya sp. AT5.2
TCAACATCCGTGGTGGTGGCGCCGCTTGCTGGTCCGGAGGATATGCCCACGTAGTGAAGAATGTATAACGCGCGGCGTAGTGAATCAGGTGCACTCCGTGACGCGAAGAAGGAATTTGAAAATTTTGACCTCCAGCTTTTTTGTGTGCTGTAACCGTGTCGGGTTAATTCCCGCTGACTTGTGGTAATTCCCGCTGTATCTGTAATAATATAAAATTACTCGGCACGTATAAACTACTTTCGTGACCGTTATTATCAGCAGGCGCAATAACATGCAAGTGTGACGATGCCACGAGCTAATGAAGTTACATCGCTATACTTAACACACGCGACAGATTTCAAGCGGCGAGGAGGACTGAGTGCAAACTATCAGCGTGACGGCAAAACCTGTGTGTGCCTGGGCTTTAAGGGAAGCGGAAATTGTAATACTTTGAAAAGCCATAGCATAAATACCTGTACTAGGAGGCGGGGGAAACTGGGAATCTGGCAGTGCTTATCGGTCGTGCCGATCCTTATCTTGGTCTTAGGAGCCGGGCCGTGCTCTACGCGTACGCTCGTCAGGCAATTAAAGTCAGGCCGTGCAGTTTGATCGTGCCGTTACAGACTGACTTAATATGGTCCGGCTGTGCTTTACGATCGGGCCGTCTAGTCGGTCTCAGCGATCGGGCTGTGCTGTTCGGGCTGGCCGCTGTTCCGTTCTTACAACGATCGGGACGTGCACAGCGTTCCGCTCGAGCCGCCACCACGGTCGTCGTGGTCGTCGTCCGATGGTCAGCATAACTTACCTTCCCCGAATGCGAATCAATGCACGCGCAGCTGCGAGCTGCCGCAATAAGTTTTCACTACTTCCATACTCCGACCGCGCCCGCGCAGCCTTGTGGATGAACTACCGCGGTCCGCCTTGATCCCGTGGCCGTGCGTGCGCATGCCGCACTTCCGCAAGCAATATTAGCTATCCCTATCGCATTCTCATCCACTGGCTTGTGCTGCTAGTACATGTACGATACTAAAACTTATTTTCGGGAAGCGCAAACATTTAGAAACGTGCCGGAAACTTACCCTGAGTTCTAGTCCCGTCGCTTCGGAACAAGCTGGCATTTGAGGTGTCTGGGACTGTGCTGAGCGGC
Source organism: Amoebophrya sp. AT5.2 (assembly GCA_005223375.1). NCBI lineage: Eukaryota > Dinophyceae > Syndiniales > Amoebophryaceae > Amoebophrya > Amoebophrya sp. AT5.2. The sequence continues at coordinate 1,127 of RXOD01006105.1, forward strand.
GACGATAGGCCAAGCGAATGCCGACCAGCGGCTAGCAATCGGCTTGCTCCCCTCGGGTGTCCCTCTTGAGACGCGGCGGTGAGGGGCGGGCTGGCCAATGTTGGGACAATGGATGCCGGGCTGTCTGCTCGTGCTCCGTTCCCGCTAGGACCAGGAACGTTTGGCGCCGCGCTTGAAGCTGTCGCAGCGGCAGCGGAGAACAGGAGTGAGCACACCATCGATGCTTGTTCGATGCTCCAGTAGATGAAAGCGCGCGTAGATGTAGAAATCCAACGCTGACGATGTAGTAGTGCACAACGATGAACTGGTGCGCGAGGAACGACGGACGACGTAAATTGCCAGCTTGTGGAGGTTTACAACGTACAGCAGGGAGCAAATTCCGCACACGGTAGAAATCCGCAGCAAAGCGCAGCGCACGCTGGACGGAAACTCAGCCCAAAGACGGAGCAGCGGGTGTGCGTCCACAACCACAGGCTCAAGCCCCCGGCTACCTATGATATTTGTTTTTGTTGTCGCCAAAATTTCAATTACGTTACGGTTACCGTCCACCCATATATAAAAAAAAAAAAATCGTCAGTGATCATGAACGAGGATTCCTGTACTACTACTACAGCACCATCAACCAAACCATAATTAATGTAAAATAAGCACCAGGACCAGGCTGGCTAATCGCATGTGGTTACCTACGAACAAATCATGATCGGAGCGGCAGCGGAGAACAGCATTGAGCACACCATCGACGCTTGTTCGATGCTCCAGTAGATGACAGAACGCAGTTGCAGCAGGTGCGGTTAGCGCAGAGCGCCTTCAGCGAAACTGGGGCTGGAGAGTGCCTTCAGCGCAACAAGTAAGTTAAAGTTTCAGCAGGCCGTCTCGACGCACAGCCGGAGAAAAAGTCCCTGACTGACAACGGCAAATCCTGAGACGTCAAAGACAGAGACTGTCTTATTTGCAGACCGGATGTGGAGATAAGTCAGTGCTCGTAGCTCTAAGTGATGCAAGCTAAGCACTTCACGTCACGCTAACCAACCGGGACCGCCTGTCTCTGTGATTCATTTGGGCATTGGTGCTGTTGATTTGCAGCGTTGATGTTTGTTGTCAACATTCGATGGCACGGAAGTGGAGGTTTGCTCGCAGTCAGTGTCGTGAACGTAACCCCAAGTTGGGCACGTCAGTCAAATTCTTGAGCCAACATGGCGAAGAGTACAGCTGTGCCTTACACATATACGCGATCGCAGCTTCTATACGGAACTCGAACTCTAACGAGGAAAATATAATGATAATCGTTGATCACGACATGTGGTCTCAGCTGCTCTTAGAGGAACAGCTTTGGGGAACTGGATCGGTCACAGATTTCCAGCAGCAAAAGAAACGGCGAAGAGTTCAGAGCAGAGCAGAGCAGAGAGATGAAGCCACAAGCGCCTCCTCTGGTCGCGAACACTGCGCTCGTCTTTGATTTTCTGGGCCCGGGTCGGCTTCTTTTTTCCCTTGAATCAAGTTGATGCGTTCCTTTTCCCTGGTACTGACGAGAAACAAATGCGATACAGTTGAAGGCTCATGGTGGTTCAGACGGCATTTATTTTCCACGGGACCCCTGCTCCTGCTGGAGCCGCGGGGTGTCGAACGGTGTGGGCACCAGTACTAGGGGCGTCGTGCCGCGGGGATCACGACGAAAGCTTGATCCTGCTGATCACAGGTTTTTATTCCATTTTCGGGAGTCGTATAATCGGATTGATGCATTTTTATGTTGCCGTTATTGCGCTCGCCGCTTGTTCCGTCCTTCGCGACTCGTCCCGTTCAGCCTTTTAGATGGTGACCCGCTCAGCCTTCAATCCCCTCACCCACAAGAGCGCGCGCTTCGTCGCTTCGTCCAAGATGACGCGTACCGCCTCCGGCTTCTTCGGATTCTTGACGTCCGGACCGAGTTGAGCTACGTGTTGATCGGAAGCCACGTAGGTGTCTGCGTACGTCAGCGGCAGCAGCACGGGCAGCGCTTCGAAGGGTTACCTCAACACCATCCGGACGAGAATTTCGTGTGCGAGATTGATGCGCGAGGATGCGCGAGAATTTCGTGTGCGAGGATGAAGCGGAGGGAACGAAGTTGATGGCGAACTTGAAATCACATGGTGATTTTCAAGTTCTCCATCAACTTCGTTCCCTCCACTTCATCCAAGATTTCCTCGTTTTCCCCCTCCCCATCTCGCCCGTGTGCCTCGCCTGTTTTTTTTTTTGGTGCGGACCTCAAGCTCAGTCAATTCATTGCTAACGGGTACGTATTTCGATCTCCCCGAGGTAGTAGGGTGAGCGCGAGCGATTGCGCTCGCACTGTAGCTGATGCTACAGCAATGAGCTATAGGGCGTAGCGCTATCGTCGGGGCTGCGCCCTCATCAAGCCAACCACTCCACACTCCAAGTAGCGCTGCGGGCGAGACGAGGCGCCCCCGCGAACGCGCCCGTCGCGAACGCCGCGCAGTAGAGGTAGGCGCTATTTTCAGAAGAGCGAGGCTAACTGTTAAACAGAATGAAAGAGTTTGGAACAAACTTTGTTGAGCAGTAGATGTAGTTGACCCAGTCCTACAACCTCTTGCTCTCTTTTTTCTTCATGCGCAATGTTCAACCGGTCATCGATTTGCTTCGTGTGCTGCTCATCAATCGCAAGAACAAATTAAAGCCACGACGTACAAATCAATCGCAAGGTAACAGTTCCATCAAAAGAAAGAAGAACCCTCCCCCTCGGCCTCTGCCGCGGCCGCTGCGCCACCGCCGCCGAACGCGCCCGTCGCGAATGCCGCGCCGACGCCACCGAGAAGAAGTAGCAGCACGACCGCCACCCCGATGATCAGACCAGTGGAGGACCCTCCATCAGACGACGAGGCTCCATCACGGCCAGAAACCGTCGGAGTGGCAGTGGTCGTCGGAGGCGGGGTGGTCGGCGTCGGTGTGGTGGTTGTAGATGGTGCCACCATGCAGCACACCTCCGCGACGTTGCAAGTATTCCAGCATAGAGTTGGGGCACCAAAACCCGGTCGATACCTCTTGTAGCAAGAGTCCGCGTTCGGGTTTAGCACCTCGCCGGGTTCGCAACCTTCTAGGTCAGGGTACTCAACAGCCATATCTCCTATTAGAACCCCCTCCGCTTCTAGGCACGTCGTCCAAACTTCCCACGTCGTCGTCCCATTGACCTCACAAAGGTACTCGTTGGCGGTATGGTCGCGGTCCATGCCCAAGAACGTCGCGGGCTCCCGCAGTTCCGTTCGCTGCTCTAGCTCCTGTTCCTGAAACATGACCTCTTCGGGGGATGAGGTGCGGACCGGCTGGTGCTGGTCCCCCAGACTGCTACTTTCGGATTCCGGGCCTCTGATGTTGGCTTCGGCCGAACCGCTGAGACCAGCATCAGCCACAGCCGCCATCGTGGTGTCTCGATCCGGCGGATGATAGTCACCAGGGCCTGCAATTCCAATCGCAGGAGCACGTCGCTGTTGTTGTTGATGTTCTCCTTCTACTGCGTCCGAATCGGAATCCTCCTTGCCGATGTCAAAACTTTGTGCCGCCCGAGTTGACGCCGCAGGCGAAGACAAAGGAGACGGGCCGCTGTGCAGACCGGCGCGCACATCTTCAGTTGTTTCGCGCGATAATGTGCGAGCCGGGCCGTTGAAGCCGGAACTGCGGCGCAACATCTGCGAATCTTCATGTGCACCTGAAGTGTCCTCCGCCTTATTTCTGTAAACCACAGTGTCCTCGGACGTCGCCGCGTTGTCGTCGCGCGCTCCATCGTGTTCGACAAATTCCTGGACGACGTTGTTAGAGTTCGCCTTGATTGTAGCACCAACACCACGATCACGCTGGTAACACCACCCGGGGGCGACCACGCCGAACAAGCGCAGGATCCGCAACCAGTGTTGAGAGGCCATTGTCTTCTTAGATGAAGATCTATACGTAAACGGGGGGGTCTCGGTCTATAAGACCGCCAGCACCTCCTATCTACCTTCAAGGTTCTATAAGAGTAAAGTCCTACACGTACACTTGCGTTGGTTGTGCGTTGTCACGATCGCGTCGTTCGTTGTCATCGGGTCGCGCTGTGTCGGTTGTCAGCGTCCCTTGTCGGCGCAGCTTAAGGTTTCCGTGCGCGCAGCCTACCTTCCTTCAAAGCTCTAACTACACTGACCGCTCCGCCGCCGCCACAACATCGTGCGCGCTGCCCTCGCTGCTTCGCCAAAATTTTTTGTCATTCTGGTCATTTTGTCATTTCTTTATAACTCGGCACCCGAAAGAACTGCTCTACTATCGAAGCGAGCGGGGAGCGCGTCGCTCAACCGATTCAATAAAGCCGCACTCTGCTCTGCCTGACGACCTGCTCACTCTCAGTCATACTGCAGTTTCAGCTTCTGCTTCATCTCGATCTCGCCCGCCGCTAATAGAGGTACTATCCATGTATCGACATTGCCCCGCGGGTCGGCGGTACTGGCATTGCCCCTGGTGTGGGAGTCAAATGATACGATCTCGGATCGGCAGCGTCCGGGACGGCCAAAATTTCGCTCTAAGTAAAGCATGCCGATGCCACGCATCCTTCATCCATACTGAAGCAAAAGCAATCTCCAAAATCTGTTCATCTCAATTGAATGCATACACCATTTCCGTGCGTTTTTCGTACTTCAAAACTACAACACAAACTACAGCAAAGCAAGGCTTTGAAAGCGTCGGTGGATTCGTTGGAAACACAGATACGGCCTAGTTTGCTCCAACCATACGAGCAGCACTTGCAGTCGTGGGCCGATAAGTAGGGGCGATTTGCTATATTTCCTGGATTGAAATTGGTGCTGATTGATTCATTGATATACTCCGTCAGTAGTAACCGGCCAGGCCTCCAAATTCCTGGCCATACCCGGCGCCTCCATATCCCTGGCTGTCCCCGCCTCCATATCCCTGGCTGTACCCGCCTCCATACCCATACGCGTCCTCCTGCCGCCCGCCGCCGCCGTCGCCCTCGCCACCGCTCCCGCTGAACGCAAACACCGCACCCGCGATTCCCACCAGCAGCGCCACCACGACGCCGGCGATTATCATCATCTGCGTCGAGGTCGACGAGGAGGCGGACGTGGCGGAGTCGGAGCCGGCAGTCGTGTTCGTCGTCGTCGTTGTTGGTCCCGTCGTTGTACTTGCGACCGTGGTCGTTGTGGTGGTTGTAGTTGGTGCCACCATGCAGCAATCTTCTTTGCTGCAAGTACTCCCGCATATTGGACTGTTGCTCGGCGACTGCACGAACCGGATGTCGCAATTTACAACCGGATTCAGCACCTCGCCCGGGTCGCAAGTGATGGTCACGCCTTGCGACTCGTTCGCGATGCTGCACGTAGTAGAAATTACCGTACCTGAGCAGGACACCCCCTGCTGGTACAACGTAGTAGCTTTTTTCCGTGAAGCACTGGCGAGGTCGAGGCTGTTGCCGATGGGCGGCGCGCTCGTGGACAGCGTGCTGTTGTTCGTGGTCTGTGACTCTGTCGCCATCGCCGTGTGCTCATCCGACGCATGATGATCATCATCAGCGGCAATTCCGATTGCGGGGGCGGGTCGATGTTGTTGTGTAAGAACTTCTTCTTCTGCAGCGTCCGAATCTTGGTTGGTGTTGGTGTCAAAACGTAAACTTCGCGCCGCCTGCGTTGAAGATGAAGACGAAAACGAAGGAGACGGGCTGTGCAAGCCGGCGCGCACATCTTCAGTTGTTTCGCGCGATGATGCGCGAGCCGGGTCGGTGGAGCTGGAGCTGCGGCGCAACATCTGCGAATCTTCATGTGCACCTGAAGTGGCATCGACTTCCGCGTCTGCCCGAAAGGAATGGACCGAGCGGCGCCGCGTTTGTATTTTTCCACTGCTTCTGTTAACCACAGTGTCCTCGGGCGTCTCCGCGCTGTCGTCGCGCGCTCCATCGTGTTCGACAAATTGGACGACGTTGTTCGAGTTCGCCTTGGTTGAGGCTGTAGCATCAACACCACGATCACGCTGGTAACACCACCCGGGGGCGACCACGCCGAACAAGCGCAGGATCCGCAACCAGTGTTGAGAGGCCATTGTCTTCTTAGATGAAGATCTATAAGTAGACGGGGGGGTCTATAAGACCGACAGGGACAGCACCTATCTACCTTCAAGGTTCTAAGAGTAACTGAAGTACTACACGTACACTTGCGTTGGTCGTGCGTTGTCACGATCGCGTTGTCCGTTGTCATCGGGTCGCGCTGTGTCGGTTGTCAGCGTCCCTACGGGTTCCCGCGTTGGGTCGGCGCAGCCTACGGGTTCCCGTTCATCCGTGCGCGCAGCCTACAGGAGCCTGCGGCGAACCCTGCCGAAACTCTTCCGGAAACCCATCGCAACGGCGCCGCGCTCTGTTCGCGACCTTTCCGATGAACAAGTCCCTCCCTGCTCTAACTACTTAGTACACTGACTGCTCCGCGGCCGCCACGTCGTTCGCGCTCTTGCTGGTTCGCCAAAACGGTACAGGTCGTACAAGCGTCACGCCTCCCTCGCCTCTGTGAAGAACGAAGTCCACCGAGTGTCGAGAACGAATGAATCCTCAAAACGCGATCGCTCGGGTCCTCATTTTGTCGATGTATAACTCGGCACCCGAAATAGCTCTACTATCGAAGCGAGCGAAGAGCGCGTCGCTCAACCGATTCAATAAGGCCGCACTCTGCTCTCCCTGACGACCTGCTCACTCTCATTCGTACTGCAGCTTCATTCTGCTTCATCTCGATCTCGCCCGCCGCTAATAGAGGCGCTATCCATGTATCGACATTGCCCCGCGGGTCGGCGGTACCGGCATTGCCCCTGGTGTGGGACTCAAATGATACGATCTCGGATCGGCAGCGTCCGGGACGGCCAAAATTTCGCTCCATAGTAAAGCATGCCGATGCCACGCATCCTTTCATACTGAAGCAGTCTCCAAAATCTGTTCATCTCAATGGATTACCCCATTTCCGTGCGTTTTTCGTACTTCAAAACTGTGCCTTTGACGATATAATCGATACAATCCGCTATTCTCCAAAATGTTCGTAATACTATATGAATTTCAATCAATAGCAGTGCTCTACTTGATCTACTCTCCTCGAAGATTGATTCATTCCCTTCCTGTTCAGAACCGGATTTTCAGCAGCAGCTTCGGCGGGTTCTCTCCCAACAAGTCGCCCAGGTACGCGGTCAGCGGCAGTTCCACCCCCGAGCCGTCCCCGAACTCCAGCGTGAGGTTCTGCGCGGCCGTCCGCGTCTTCTCCTCGAACAGCAGCAGCACCTCGTACACGGTGGCGAGGGGACTTATTTCCACCGCCTCGACCACTGTACCCGGGGGAAACAGCGCACTCGCGATCCGCAGGGAAATCCGATGTTTCCTGCTGTGTTCTCTCCAGGATTCTCGATTCTCCTCAGCATTTGCCTTCAGATTCACCCCCAGCCTCTCCAGGATCCGGTCCTCGCTCGTCTGCAGCGCCGGCCGCGAGAGGATGCGCACAAACGCGGCGGAGCTCCGCGGCGTCACCCGCAACTCGCGCAGCGTCCTCCCGTCCGTCTCCGGGGAAGCCAGCTGCCGCCCGTCCAGGAAAAAAAAGTCCAGGCGCGGGGAAACCTTTGGGTTGGATGGTGGAGAACCGCATCTTCAATACATAAGCTTCGTTTATTCTAGTACTAGTTCTGCTGCTACTATGTATCTATCCCTATCGTACAGATCGGTGTTGAAAATGAAAGCACAGCACCGAGCTCGTCCAGCGCAAACGCAGTCAGTGATAGCCAAATTTGCTATACCCCTCTCCCTACGCTGTCCCCCGTCCTTTTTTCGCAGATCCGTCGCACCGTTTCTCGCAAGTCCCCGACTGTAACGTCGTGCGTCACCTCGAGCGGAAATTTGCGCGTCGACCTTTCTCCCGACGTGCTGCCGGGAACAAGATTCCCACCGGGCGCCGCAGACCTGGTCGTGGGAGAGCCACTTTGCGCCCACTCGGCTCTTGTCTTTGCCGAACCGCCCGCCTGTTTCGTGGTCACGAATTTGGACGGGGACTCAATAATCCTCTTCACTTGGTCGGGCACGGGCACCACCGGGGCCGGAGAAAAGAGTGAACTTCCTGCAAGAATCTTCGCTCCACCTACTTCACGACCCCCCTCCAAGTTGTTCTTGTTCGCTTCCCCACTGAACGTCACCTGTTTGTTGTTCTGCACCAGCGGAGGTTGCGCACGCAGGGGAGGTTGCGCACTTCTCTGCGTAGTCCTCGTTCCGTGTTCCGCGAGATCGGGGATGGGCACCTCGACCGTGATGAAGAACGGAGCACTGGAGTCGGTGAAAAAAATCTGCACCGGATCCGCCTGGAAAACGGTCCCCGCAACCGTCACCTCGGCGGGACCATGCCTGGAGCCGAAGGGAAGTAGAAGTAGATGAAGTTGGTTCATACGATCGACGAGCCCATTGTTCCATATGATTTCTTTATTCATGAAAGAAGGGGATTCTGCTGGCGGTGGTTCGTCCCTTATTCGGCTTACTTACTCGAAACACCCATTGCCAGCTCGAAACACCCGTAGCCAACAAGTACCCTTCGCCCCCCGCTCCCGCGAGCAGTAGTTCTGGAAACGTGTCTACCGGAACGTAGCTCCCCACCGTTCGGCTCTCCTCCCACACCGCGCCGCCGCTCGATGACGAGAACACTTCGAACTGCCTGCCCAAAAACCGGTCCCGGTACACGTAGAACAGGCCCTCCCGGAGGTCCGCCACCGTCGTGTCCGAAAACACCGCCATTTTCGGGTGCTGGTACGACCCCTCTTGTTGCCCAGGTTTTTTCCGCCTGCTAGCCGGGCTCTGGCTCTCCCCCCATGAAGATGTACTTCCACCCTCCATCACGTCCCGAAACGGCACGTAGATGATTTTTCGCGTCTTCGAGAGCGGTTCGATGGAAAGCAGGTACCTGCGCGCGAGCTCGTCCCTCTCCTCCGGAGACACGCTGAAGTCCACCTTCGAAACAACTGCCGCGCCGCCGCTGCGACTCGGACTTCCGCAAGGAGGCGGAACAGATACAGAGGAGAGTACGGCTGTCGTAGGGAGGGCTGCTGCTGCACCCCCAGCAGCACGCACACCTCCTCCCTGGGACCTTGACGTTGACGTTGACGACGGCGGGAACCAGAAGCAGGCGTCCGCGAAGAGCTCCGTATACAAAGCCTTCGTCCGCTCCTCCTGCTGCGCGCGGGTGGGTGCGACTTTTTGCTCTACTAATTGCGCAGAAGATCTTCCGACGGCCCGCGCTCTGTGGATCTCGGCGATGCTGCTTTGCTCGACCGGCGGCTGCGGCACAACCTCTGCCTTCAAGTTCGACCCATCTCCAGCTCCAAACAAGTGTTTCCGCAGTCTCTTCTTCCGCAGGCGCAAGTCTTCGCCGCCGAAGAGCCTGCGCTCCGGGCCGCCGTCCGGCAGGATGAAGCTCGACCGCCCGGACGTGCGCACGCTACTCATGCCCCGCGCCGTCGACGGGTGCGAAGAATTGTTGTGCATGGACGCGGACGAAGAGCTGCTGCTGGATATATTAGCCCCCGAATGAAATCTTCCCCCTCCTCCCGACGTGAGCGTCCGCACCCTCTCCAGCGCTGCCATCTGCGCCTCGATCAGGGCCCGCATGGCGTCTCGCAGGTCCTCCCGTTTTTCCTGCACCTCACGCTCCTCCGCCACTTCCGCCCTCAAGTTCGCCAGCTCCTCGAGCTCCAGTAGCTCCTGCTCTTTTGATCCGAGCACCTCCCGCATCCGCCTTATTTCAGCGTCCACGGACAGCGGTTCTTGATCGGTTCCATCTGCCAAAGGAGGTGTTGGCGGCGCGGACTCCTCCGCCAGGTCGCCCAGCCGCACTTTGATCTGAATCAACAGCTCGTCCACGGTGAGCCGGTCGGGGTCCTTCGCGAGCAGCGCTTCCTTCAGGGCCGTCAGGTCGAGGGGGAGGCTGTTTTTCAAAGTCTCCTTCAGCTCCCCCTTGCGCGAGGGCGGGCCGGAAATGGCAGACTGCTTCTTCTTGGTGAAGATGAGGTCGCCGTCGACGTCCGCGTTCTTTGTCTTTGGGGGCGGCGGAAGGGACCGCACGCTCCTGCTGTCCTCGGCTTGCGCTTGTTGGTCGCCGTCGCC
>RXOD01006106.1:0-11254 GCA_005223375.1 Amoebophrya sp. AT5.2
AATGCTGTTTCTGCAATCGGATTTCCACCTCGTCACGGACAAGCGCCTCTATGCTGGGATGGACGCCGGACAACAGCATCAAACTTTGGCTTCTGGCTCTACTGGAACAAGCAAAGCGGAAGATGCTGATACGGCGGACGTCGCGCGTCTGCGCGCGCAATACCTTGACCTAGCCGACACGCTCCAGACGTTGGCGGCTGCTGCGCAAGAACGAGCGCGCGACCCATCCCAAGCACCCGCAGGCGCGAAATCTTCGAGCGGCAAGCCCCCGCTGCATCACACCCCAAAAGTCGTCCCTCCTCCGGTGACCAACAAGCTCGCGGTTCTCCGCCAGAAAATCCTGGACGGCCGGAAGGCGCCCGGGTCGTCTCCCCTGCTGCAGAATTCCACCAGTGGAGAAGGACTGCATCTAGGCCCCATTGCAGCAGGACGCGAAGGGCCGACGTCGCAGACGAACGGCCCGCCGATGAACCACCATGACGAGAGTGCGCACAAGTTTTCTCCGTGGCAACTGATCACAGAAGCGGTGGGCAAATTTTTAAACGAACCCGTCGTGAAAAACCTCCTCGTCAGCTCGGTGGCGGTAGAGAAAAATTACAGCCACGAGCGAGATATCGGGCCGTTTGCAGGGTAACGTTATAAACCTCTTTGCATTTCTTTCGATAACTCGAGCACCACTACTTGCGTACGACATTGAGACTCACTTTTACCCAGTACGTAGGTACAACTCCTTCAGCAGCACTCAACAAGAAACACAAACAAGAAGAAGAATTTATTAATTGATCATGCAGTGACTCAAATCTATGTATTAGTATTGTTCCACCACAAAAATTATCAGTTTCTCCGACAAGAACTACGCGTCTCCGTCCCAGAGCTTTGGTGGCGCCTCCAGCCCTGCGGAAGAAACCCCTCTCCGTGGTCCCCTGCTGGGCTTCCTCCCTGGGAGCTTCAAGGCGAACTGGGCCGAGCAGGCCCTGCAAGACGAAGAAACGGTTCTCCTCCTCACCGCGATTCGCCAGGAGAAGCAGGTGGGCTCGCTGAAGGAGAAAATCCGCTACGGGCTCGTGCCGGAAGTCGGAGTGCCCTACGTGCAGACAGAGACGACAAACGCCGAGAACATCGACAGCACAGCGACATCTTCAAGAAGTGAAACCCGGTTGAACAGCGTTTTCGAGCTGCTCGAGAGGAAGCTCACCGCTTTGAGTGCGGCGAGGGGCACCGAGTTTTTCGACAAGGAACACGTAGCGCTGTTCGAAGACGGGTTGGCAAAACGAACGCTTTCGCCGCCCAACTTCGGGATGGTGCAGAGGGGGCATATGGCGGGAGGACCAGGTGCTAAGCGAGCAACTGGCAAAGTATTTTTAGGTATGTCGTGTATGAAATGTTGCTGCCCACTGCGGTGGCGAGTGCTTCAAGGCGCTCGCGCCGGGCGGTTTCGGGATGCCCTATTGTAGGGGGTTGTAGGGGCAGCAGGGAAGTGAGCGACTGAGGGGGAAAAAGAGGCTATGCAAAGCCAGTAGGCATTTGCCGCATCAAGAGAGCGGTGCTATTAAAACATGACGAGACGAGAAGGACAGCACCGCCAACAGCTACGTCGCCGGGCACCTACTTCTATTTCTAGACTCGCGCTCGATTGACCGCCTCATGCTCAGCTGTGCGGTGTTGTAGTTGTATAGGGAAAGGGTGTCCGGCCTGCTGACCGCGCAGAGCCGCGCTTGCTCCTTCATCAAGGGCGGCTCTCCGCGGTCAACAGGCCGCCGGACAGCCCTCTTTCCAAGACAACCCTAGACCACTTTGTTTCTTGTGTAGTTTCACTTAGCATAGCTGGTCCCATCTTCATAGGCAATTTTCCGGCGCTTTCCGGCGTGACCGAGGAATCTGGACCGGCGAACCTCGTTCGGTTTCAAGCGTGGGCGCAGTGGTACTTCGAGGATTTTGCGGGGAAGGACCCCGAGCACGCCACGGGGCCCGTGGAGTTGCTCGTCGACGCCGCCGTGGAGGAAGTGCTGGCGAACGAAGAGGACAAAGAAAAAAAGGACCACACGGCCGCGGATCGGCCTCGTCCCGCCGCTCCCGAAGGGGGCGCCGCTGCTGCAACTTCTACAGCTCCCGAAGTTGCAGCTGCGGCGCAGCAGCAGGAAAAAGACGAGCTACGCAATCGGGGCAAGGGCATGGGAACAGGTAGCAGTGGCACCACGACGACAAAAGTTAAAGTTGCTCTGGCTGGTGGTCCTGCTCCTGGTGCAGGTGAGAGTGCTAGCGCAAGTGCCAGCACGGTGGAGGGAACTACAAGGGGAGCACCTCCAGGGGAAAGCAACAAGAATGCGCACACGCGGCACTTCGCGGACCACCTTCGGTCGGAGCAAGAGCGAGCGCGTGCGGACTTTCCCTCCTCCTCCACGACGGGTTCGCGCGGGCTCAGTTACGCTGCGGTTCTGCAGAAGATTCACGAAAACGAGTACCCTGGGTTCAAGGGCCGCCTCGCAACTAGCTCGCCCGAAACTCCCGAAAAGCAGGACTTCGACCAGACGCTGTCCCAGTGGCGCCTGGTTTCCCTCAAGGGCTACCACAAGCAGGCAAAGCTCCTGGGCTCGCAGCTGGAAAGCTGCGCAAACCTCGAAAGAACTACAACTAGCCCCGCCAACAAGGCCAACCCCAAGGCCCCCGGGGATAAAGACAATAGTAACAGAACACAACGCTGCACGCGCAACATGGCTCAGTTGGCCGCCGAGATTGCGGGAGAGACGCTGAGATCCGCGACGGAGGGCGGGAGAGACGAAAACCAGCCGAGCGCGATCTCGCTGCTGGCAGAGCACATGATCTACCACAAGTACGCTAAGCAGAGAATCAAGATCAACCCACTTCCCGAAAAACGTGCTGATTTGATTGGTGTCTTTTGGTCAGGCTGGGGGCGTGTTGTGTTTTCTTTGACGAAACTGTAGGAAAGCCGCGAATGGCTTCGCTTTGGGGGTTGCAGCGATTTGGTTTTGGGTGCTGGATGTACTAGTTGATGTCGTGTCTTCGTCCGTTTTTCGCCTGAATTTGGCTGTTAGGTATTATCGATACGGGCCAAATTTCGTCCGACGTCGTAGGCTATCGGAGACCCGGGCATCGGATCTCAGAAACGGAATCGCGGAAGTAGGGTTTTTCTCCCTCTAAGTACGCGATCGAAAAGCTACTGCTCTTTCATCGCGCCAGGGCGGATTTCCACTGGGATTTATTTGCGTACGAGTTCAAGTCGTATCAAGCGAAGGCCACCGCGCTCGCCGCGACGTGGGAAGACCTCAAAACTATAGTACTTCGTCTACCTGCAAGACCTGCTTGACGACTACAACGCCAAGGAGCTGTGGGTGTTCCGCAAATCGCTGTTCCTCACCGAGCTGTCGACGGTTATGTCCGAGGCGGCTGTCGTCCTCGACGAAGTGTCCAATCCGGACAAGGCGAGGGAGTACCTGGCCAAATTCGGGAAGACGACAGGGCTAGACGCAGGGTTTCAGGCGCAGGCCGCTGCAACCAGCGTTCCTGCTGTCCCGGTTGTGAGCACGCCGGCGGCCGCGAAGGCGCGCAAGGAACTCGACGAAGCGGTGGCAGAGGCGGTCGCGCAGTTGGAAGGGGCTCCTCGCGCAGTTGGAGGCGGTAGTAGAGGCTCTTGTTCTTCCGGCGAGCAATGCGCAGGCGCAGCTGCGTCCTCGGCGTCGAAGACAACGGCGGAGGAGAAGGCGTTGGAGGTTTGCAGCAGCGCAGCAGTGGCCATGACAAAAACCATGAAGGAAATCGAAACCGCGCAAAACGAGTGGCCCTTCCGCTTCGCGGTGGAACTGTACAAAAAATTCAAATTTTTCGTTTTACGTTTATTGTTACTTTCCAGGAACTATACGCGACTCGGTAATCGGTATCGGAACCCTCGTCGCAGTCACACTCAAATTCTCTGGTGACACTCACACTAACACTCACACCAGTGACGGCGCTCTTCTGCAAACCGCGAGCGAGCAGGTGGAGTGCGCGGCTGCCCGTGGATCATCTCGGCGTTCCTGTATGACTTGTCCATCTACTCGCACCACATCAAGTAGTGCGAAATCAAAATCCATCCTGAAGACCAGTTTCGCCTCCATTGACGAGCTGAAGAAGGCGCAGAAGGGGCGGAAGCTGTTCCTGCACAACCAGTTCCACCGGGTGTTCCGCCGGTTCGAGAGCGACCTCGGCCTCGTCGCCAACAGGGGGAACAACGCGCCTCTATTGCACGCGGAACAGCTGCTGCGCGAGCTCAACCTGCTACGGGCCGACCCGCTGGCCTACTTCCGCATCTCGCCCAAGTACCTCGAGCTAGAGTCCAGAGACGGGTCTGGTGAGGGGGGCGACGACTTAGACCGCATCTGGACCACCACAAGGCTGGATCAAACAACGGGTACTGGTGATGGTGGTGCGCCGACTTCCGCTCCTGGCGGAGCCGGAGGGGGAGCAGGTCCGGGGGGCTGCGGTTTTGTGTGCGCGGGCTGTGCAAACAAGATTTGCCGCGGAGATGTGGCGGGTCAAGGGGTAAGTCGTGGCATAAGTGGGAACGGAAGGAGTGCTGGGGGACCAGGAGTAGTTGCGCAGGCAGAGGGGGCTCGCGCAAACGATACGGCGATGGTTGATGTCGATGTTGATAGCAATCCCGGCAGTGGCGGAAGAGAGAAAACGTCGTACTACAGCAGCACGGTGGACGTTGATATGAAGAGCCAGAGCGAACGACTATCCGTCCACACGGTTCCAACATTCGCTCTTGACGAGATCGACTACGGCTCGTCCTCCCCGGCGGCGGTTTCCTCAGCAAGCCCAACAAACGATCCCAATCCGAATCCATTTCCTCCATCCACTGCCGCAGCAGCTACGTGCGTGCCAGCGACTCCGACTCAGCTACGCGCCCCGCCAGAGACGATCGTGACCCGTCAACGGCCGGTTTCGTTTCCGTCACAGATTGCGGTGCCGGACGCGGAATGGATCCGGATCAAGCAGGAGTTTGTGCGGGAAAGAATCAAATTTCTTTCCGAGGCGAAGCTGTACGTCCGCCAGCTACGGGAGGCCGCGTTTTCGAGCAACGTGTTCGGCTACGAAAGAACTGCGATGGAGGCGATAGCTGCGCTCAAAAAGAGCGCCAACTTCGTCAAGCTAGGTCCGGGTGGAGCTGCATCTGGACCTGGAGCCGCTGACCGAGCAGCTGCAGCAGCTCTCGGCGCCGCTTCTAGTAGAGAGATCAACACTACGACTACAAGCAGCGCGGCTCCTGGCGCGGCGGAGGTAGATTCCATGCTGCGGGACCGGATTCGCCACGGCGTGTACGTCTACTTTGACGAGCAAGGCGGCAACGACGTGACCGTGACGAAAGCCCAGCTATCTACCAGTGACGGCGGAGCGGCGGATTTCATAAAGGAAAAACTGACGGCAGCGCAAGTGGCGTATCGAAAAAGAACAGAAGTCCTGCGTGCGATCGCACTGTGGCGCGGGGTCAATGCGGGCGGGGCAGGCAAACTCGAGTGGCAGAGACTAGCGGTTGACGTACTACTTGCATACAGTCTGAAGAGTAGTAGAGACATGAAACGACATCGACAACTATTCATTCGTTACTGCTACGTACGTAGGAAAAGAATCTACAAACACTACTGAGACTCATGATTTCAATCGGTCTTTATGCGAACTCTGCAGCGTGTTACGAACGCCTTGGACAACTCTGGAATTTTCATCTCTGCTTCTTCTTCGGTCGGTTCCCTACGTGAGTGTAAAGAACTGTAGCTTCGAAGATTTCGAAGCTTCTACGTATACAGCGTAGATAAATCGATCGACATTCTTGATCACAGGAGCTGTTCCGCACCCCTGCATCCGAGCAGATCCCTCACGAGGTGTCGCCCGACGAGCAGCCCGCCTGGATTCTCCCGCAGGCCGAAGCCGAAGCCGATCCGTCTTCTCAGAACAAAAACCGGTACCGCGGTGCGAGGTTCTTCTACCAGAACGCGCACAAGTACAGGAATGGTCGATACGACATGCTCACCGTAATTTACGACACGGTGACCGGCGCCCAGACCATGTACTTCGAGGACGACGTCGCGCACGCGATGTTCGAAGAACCTGTTGAATACGAAACCAACGACACGTACCCGCCCAAAGTAGACACGTCGAAGAACAAGGGTGGAGGACCCCCGAAAAGAGATTTGCTGGAAGTCGAGGCGCGACTGACATCCGCGTATCCGGTAATCGAGGTGAACACGTTACTCATGGACCTGGAAGCGGTAAGTGCCGGGCAGATGGAGCGGGTAGCGTCTTGCTTCGACCTGGAATACGTCGTTTATGCGGCGGCCGAAGAGCCCGAGACGAGCTATGGCGTGACCGAAGATGACCCACCAGCTGGCAACTACTTATTGTTTAAGCGTAAGAAGTGCAATTTAGTTGATCATTCCAGTCCGTCGTTTGCAAGATTGCGTGTTGTCGTGGAGAACCTAACCCGCCTATAGCAATTTCGTATGTTTCTTTAGTCTTTCGATCGCTCGATCGACGAGGTCCAGGAAGAGAGAAGTCTCGGCGGCGTAGATGTCGCGCAGTGTCCCCCTAGTGCCGTAGGTTAGTCCTGTTCCTGGGCGCTCGATACCCATTGTAGTGCCTTTCAAACCGGTCCCTCCCTCACGCTAACTGACTTGCCAGCTGGTCCCTTTCCCGCTTCATATGAGCCGCGTCGGAATGGGGCTGCTTCGAATGGAGAGGCAGCTGCCGGGAACCGTCGCAGCAGTAAACGAGGTGATGCACAGCGGAGCCCGGCCGAAAGAGCTCCTGTCCCGCTGTGTAGACGGTATGACGGCGAGCACAGAAAAAGCCCATTCGCCACACAGAAAGAAACTAGTCCCCGGAAATAACGGCGTCATGTACTTCTACGAGAACACGGTCGTGTTCGAGATTCCGGAAGAGGAACGACGGCGGCGGGAAAAAGAGGGCGACATTGATGTGCGGAAGGATGAGTGGACCATAAAGTCAGCGGGCATACCCCTGGGGATGGGACTAATGCACATGCAAGATGCTGAGAGGGACCCGGCCTCGAACTTGTCATCTGGCGAAGCCCCGGCAGTGGAAAGTGATGATGTAGCGATGCCGGAAACGAGAGCCGAAACACAAAATCCAACTGCGGCCGACGTCGCAGCTTCTCCTTTGCCGTCCTCCCCCCCGCCACCTCCTCCGGAAAGCGAATATCGTCATCTGCAGCACCCCCAACCGCCGCCGCCGCCGCCGCAAGAAGAGAGACCATACATCTTCGTAGAAGGACTGAATCTAGAACGACCACAACCAGCTCATTCTTGTGACCGAAAGGAAAAGGAAGGAGCTGTTGGACAACTACTCAATCACGGTGGAGCGAGGAGGTGCGGGACACTGGAATCCGCGGCGGTTGAGAAAAACCTGATGCGGACGAGGGGGGCACCAGGGGGGCAGCAGGAGCATCAGAGTTCTTACGGTGCCAGCGGGGCGCCACATCAGCTCCAGCTTCATGATCCTGGCAACAGCACGGCAGCGTCAAAGGATCGCTCTTTTCACGACCTCACCGACCAGGAGTGGGCAGACAGAATCGTGGAAGACATGTTGAATGGTGGTCTCGACGACTACGACGAGGAAGACGATGGTCATCGTGCGCACGTCCACGAACAGTCCGGTGAGCAGGCCGCGACGACGGCGGGGGAGCTGCCTGATGAAAAGGATCTTCGGTCAGCGAGGACCAAATCGGAGGACGAGCGGCGTCCGCGCGAACCTGTGCCGGCGGCGAAGCGGGCACGGCACGATCAGGACGAGGAAGAAGTGGTGCAGGTCGACGAGCAGCGGGGGCCTCCTTCAGCAGGAGTTTTGGAGCTACCTCACCATCTGCAACAACTCACCGACAGCATCGCCACCCTCTCGGAACTGGACGTGGCTACGCTGCAAGCGCAACAGGAGGAAGCGCACGCGGAAGTGCAACGGGCGTCGGCGAAGTTTGTGGCTGCCATGACGCGGGCCACGAGGCAGGCGAAGGAACGGGAAGCCATAACGGGAGAGCCCTTGTCGTTGTCCGATGAATCCGACTCCCTTATCCACTTGGTCCGAGAAGCAGCGGCGGCGAACGGGAAGGTCGTGCAGGAGCTGTGCGTCGAGGACGTACTTGAGGACGCGCGAAACCTGATCAAAAGCGCCAAAAACTTCGAGAACGCGGTCCAGGCGTCTCCTGCCGGAGTGCTGACGAAGAACCTCGCAAGCAGCGCAAGCAAAATCGTGCAGACCTGCGTCGAGGAGGCCCGGGAACTGGGCGCCACTGCTGGTGGGGAAAAAAATCGAACACAACGAGAAGACGAAGAAGGTGGAGCGTTGATTTCTTCTGATGAGCGTGGAGCTGCTGCACCAGCTGCTTCCTCTGGCGACGCGAAGGTTTTGGCCCGCGGGAACAAGCAAACCTTCTACACAGAGGCTGCGTCGTCGAGAAAAGAGCAGGCGCCGTTTCAGCTGAAGAAACAGAAGGAAACCAAGGGCAAGCCGGCGACCTCTGTGGCCCTCGGCCCCCAAGTTGACCAGCACGCGGCGAGCGGAAGCGCATCCTCGGTTCCTCCGTGGAGGAAGGGTAGCACTCCGAACCCTAAGGCTAAGGCTAACGCTAAGCCAGACGTCAGAATTTCCTCAATCACGGGCCCGCCCGGCATTGAGTATTCCATGGACCCCTCTGGCAAGACGATAACCTTCACCGCGACGCAGGACAGCGGCCTCCTACAAAAACTCCCGGCGGTGGGGGAACCAAAAAACCCGTCGATGAGAACTACCAGTAGTACTACAGGTACAAGAACACTAGAGGCCACCGCCACCGGGGTCACGACCCTGACGAAAAAGCAGATGAAGCAGCTGCAAAGAGGCAAGACGCTGCACATGAGCGCGAAGTTGGAGATGAAGGCGCCGGAGCCCCGCCACAGCACCGTCCTTTCGCCGCACCAGGACAAAGACCTGCTGATGGGTCAGGCGGTCGCGGACGGAAAGGTTTCCCGGGCCGAGTACGAGTTTTTCAGGAAAGCGGATGTGGCGATGGGCGTACTGGAGGGGGAGGACCCGATTCCGCCGCCGAGCGGACTGTGGCACCAGGTCGTGCCACGAATGCCGCGGCTGAAGGATTACACGGCCTGGACCTTAGACGTCGCCCCCGAATTCACCACCTCCTACAGCCACGTGCCGGCGCGGTTTCATCCCGGTAGGACCGCGGCCGGCGGATTTGTTAAGCAAAACCTCTTCGGCCTGGACGAGGCCAAGCTGCAAGAGGCCTGGACGAGAGCCACTGCTTCTCCGCCTCCACCGCCTCCAGGGGACATGAAAAGGCAGCGTCACAGAGAGCTGAACAATCTGCGGATCGAGCGGTACAAGCTTCATATTGCCGGCCGCCTCGCGAACAAGGAACTTCACGAGGAGCAGGAACAGCTGAAAAGGGTCGTCCGACAAAATGCCACTGCCGTAGAAGGACCAGAGGTGCGAGTTACGGCTGACCATGCCCGGGTGATTCCCCTACTGGCGCACACTGGAAACCCGCTGTACTTGAGTACGCAGCTACTTCTCGCCCCGGATGGGTATGCGCTGCCGAACGTGGTCGGCGAAGACGTATTCACGTCGGTGGGGGCGGAGGTGAAGCCCTACAGCCCCTTCGAAGACATCTGGCGAATGCTGGCGGGGGGAATGGGAGAAAACGTCCGCCAAAACCGGTCACCCGCGGAGCCAGACGAGGTGGCCAAGAATCCTGCGACTGCCTCCGGTGGCGGAAAGGGACAAGGGAGAGGAGGTCACTGCAAGATGACCCCGGTTGTGGGGCCGGCTCAGGGCCAGGGCGGCAAGGGGGGCACAAAAGGAGGGAACGGGCCCGTGGATGTAAAAACAAAAACAATCAACCTAGGTCCGGAAGAAGAAACTCCACAAACTGCCGTACTGCGACCCAGAATGGAAATCGACATCCACGCATCTTCGCCCTCCTCCCCGGAAGTGGAGGATGCTGCAACATCTTCATCTTCTTCCGGCGACGCTTCAAGCAACCCCGTGGCTTTTGGGTTGGTCGATCAGGTCGGCGTGAAGATGAAGATGGGGACCCAAAAAGAACAAGATGAAGCTGTTGATAGTGATTCTGACGACTGCCCGAAGGTCGTGGACTCGGAGCTACTGCAAAGAACCATGGCGGCCATCTACGACAGCTGGGGCGTGCAGAAGAATGCGAGGCATCATGCCCTGACGGCCCCAGATACAAGAACTGATACGTCCACAACTGCTCCAGTGTCCGAAGCCGAAGCCGCGCTGGCGAAGGAGGGCGTGAGAATCACCACGCTGTCCACCGACGCGGTTACCGGCAACCGCGTGCGCTCCGTGGACCTGCCCAAACTGGGCGGCGGGATGGAGCATTTCCTGGTCATGGAGTCGGTTTTTGAGGGGGAGGCCTGCCTGAACGTGGGACCGAGGAGCGCGCACGAGCAGTTTGTGCAGGACCTCTTGAGCAAACACCAAGACTTGAAGATGGACGCGGCCAGCGAAGCACTCATCCAGCGGGTTTGTCAGGGCGAAGCGGTGCCCGAGGAAGAGGTCAACGCCGCGGCAGACCGACAAGGGATGGCCTGGATGCAAGAACTGTTGCTAGAAAGAAGTTCTTCTTGTACAGGACACGAGGAGGCGCCGCAGCCGAAGACGTTGCTGCCGGCGCCGGTGCCGATCGCGAAAAGCGGAGCTACAGGGAGCTCCAAGCCGCCTCCGAAGTGTTTGGCGCAGGATCACCATCTTCAAGGTCCAGGTCGCGAATTCGCGGCAGTGCAAGAACAGCATCTAAAGCATAGCTGCAACACCCCCTCCGCAGCCTTCTACGCGAAGGAGTGGGAGCTTCCGCCCACGACCTTCAGCGTGCGGCAGCACGTGTTCCTACAGAACGGTCTGGCGCTGGAGGACGTGGCAAATCTCGAAGAGATCGCGGGCAACGCCCAGACGGGTGTCGTTGGGCTGGATTCGTCGGAAGCGGACGAGCGGCTGACGCGGTATTTGCAGTCGGAAAAGGCCGAGGAGTTTTTGTCCCGGACGAAATACATCACCCGAATCAGGCTCTTCAAGTTCGCGGAGGGAGAAAAACCTCCGAGGAAAGCGAAGGCGTCGATCAGGAAAGCGCAAGCAGGAGCTTCCGAGGAGCCGAAAGAACAGAAAGACGACGGGCTTCGTGGCCTGTACAAGCGGATGGGGGGAGGCCTGGTCGGCGGCAAAGTCGGCGGAAGCC
>RXOD01006107.1:0-11252 GCA_005223375.1 Amoebophrya sp. AT5.2
GTGCGCGCGTGCGTATGCGCGACATCAATTTCCGACCACAACACGCACAGGTCCAAACGCGACGACAACGCAGGCGAAGAAAAAAAGCGGCTCCCTAACACTAACTATAGCAGACTGTCAAAGATTCGGCGAGGCGTTGCAGCGGCAGAGTGGCCGGCAAAAGCTGGCCGGCCTCCGCTATCGGTTGTGCTGGGGGCTTCAATGTCTCACCGGGAGGAGAGGCCAAGACGTCCGGCTCCTACAGCAAGACGACATACCAAAAGGTCTGAACCGGATTCGAATCGGCGACAGCAAATCCGCGAAGAGCACCAACCGCGGAAAGCTGACGTGGGTCCCCATCTCGCCTACCGCGAGTACAAAGAAGTGGATGCTGGACGCAATCCAGAAGATCAAAGAAGAGGACGGCACTGATGGAAGTGCGCGGCTGTTTCCATTCGGCTACGAGGCCATGGAAAAGAAGGTGCGGGCAACTCGAGCCTCATGGGAACCACGCGACAAGCTCTCGTGCCCGGCGCACCTGGTGACCTCACACACCCCGCGCCGGAGTTTTTGTGGCCACATGTATCGCATGGCCGTATCGCTGCAAACGATCAAAGAACTAACTGGCCACAAAAGCACCGATCGCCTGCTTCTCTATATCAACAAGGACTACGTACACCGCGCCGCAGCCGCGACTAAACTAAAATTCTAAATTTATGCTATCGAGAACTCGCGCCATGATGCGCACAGAGTGTGAACGTACTTCCGGAATCTGGATGAGTTTTTCCGCCCAGGTCGCCCGCATTACATTCCCGATCATATTCTTCGCCCCCACATAGGCTTTCAACAGTTCGGGAAACTGCTCGACCTTGCGGCTGAGGACTCGGACCGTCATCTTTAACGACGTCCAGCGCGCTTTAAACTGCTGGCCGAATCGTTGCGCCGCTTTCGTCGAATGGAGACCACTGAGGACGCCGTAGTATCCGTCGTAGGCGATAGCCACAATCGCTGCGTTTTTAGATTATTGAGAAATGGGATTGGGAAGGGAAAGGGGGTGGGGGATAGAGTACTACTACTACCACTACGGTAGAATGGAAAGGCAGAAGGAAAGTGGTGATGATGGAAATGATGAAGATGATGCGTAAATCTAATTGGAAAAGCTGAATGAGACCGAGAGCGATGTGCAACCGTAGAGGCAGACGCAAAAGTAATGAGGTACGGTCGACGACGAGGTACAGGCCGTTGCACATCGCGAGAAAAAGTTCTTCGACGCGCGGCAGCTTCCGGAGAACGTTGTGGATGCTTTCGGTGAGCATCAGCATCATAGCCCAGGTGAGGAGCAGGCTGCCTTTGTGGTGCTCGCCTTGATTCATTTGCTGCTCGTGCGTGAACCTCGGGCCTTCGACAAAGTTGGCAATGTCGTTAGCGGTTGCTGGCACCTCATCAGGCGTGGGGTTGTGGTAGCGCTCCATAAGTTCGTGGACCTCCTCGCCCAGGGTCATCTCCTGCTGCACCTGATTGCTCGGGCCCGCGCCGTTCGAGGACGACGAGCTGCTTCCGGAAGCATTGACACTCATCTTTGCTGCCACAGCGAAGTACTTACTTTTTTGATTTTTATCCCGTTCTTCTTCGGCTATTTCATTAAATTTTGAGGGAATGCGTGAGCTTTGGAGCGCGTTAGAAGATGCACAATGTGGTTTACAAACGCTAAGAAGACCACTCGAAAACGAAGAAATCATGCTTGGAAGAGGTCTCTCAAACGACTTTCGAGCGGTCCGAAACAACTTTCGAGTGGCTCGAAAAGACTTCCGAGTGGCTCGAAAAGACTTCCGAGTGGCTCGAAAACTTCTGCCAGGACGCAACCAAACGTCTTCAGAACACGTTTCGAACCCTTCCGGAGCCGAACCAACTTTCGAGGTACTCGAAATCTTTCAAAGGTTTTGAGTCCGAAACCCTCCATCTCGGATTCTGTCTAGGTTTTTTCGTCAAAAATCCCGGAAAAGTTCCGAGAATCCATGCTTTGCAGCCGAAACCTTGGAAAAGTTTCGAGTAGCTCGAAATCATTTCTGTGCGAAACGAGCTTTTTTTTGTCCAGAGGTAGGTTTGACGGCTGTCAAAGCCAAGCACTTCACTGGTCGATCATGCGTCGGAATCGTGCCAGAACTTCTTTTTCCGTCGTTTATTACAGTAAATTTATTGTACACGGAGTGCTTGTGAGCAATGTGCAAAGCAAAATTTATCAGCGCCACGTCGGTCGAAATACTATACAGAAAGGCTACAAAGAACTAGATAAACGCTGCAAATCCTTCGTCCTCATCCCATTCGTCGGCGGTGATGGTGTCGTTTATGTACTTCAAAACTTCTTGATAAGCTGCCTGTTCGTCTGCTTCATTTGGTTCCACGTATTTGATGCCCAGCACCACACACACTTCCTGGCACATCTTTTTTCGTGCGTTCCGCACGCTGGTCCTGTCTAGTAGGCCCCGCGGCGTTGTCTTCGTGATTGCCTTCGTTTGGTCGGATGTGAGTCCTTCCCCCAGGACTTTCTCCCGGTAGGCGAGGGGCAGCGTCAGACTCCACGTTCCGGCTTCTGGTCTGAATATCACGTAGTACTTGTCCACCTCCGGCATCCGCTGCCTCTCGGGCATCATGGTTGCCCAGTGGTACTTGCCAGATTTCCAGCGGACCTCTTTGTCCTTGTTCTGGCGCGCGTGGCCCCCTGGGTTATCGCGCTGCTGCTGTTCCGCATCGTAGTCGCGCTCGTGGGTGCGGTCCTGAAAGTGAAAAGCAAAGGCACATAGTGAAAGTGAGTGTGAGTAGAGTTTTACTTTTAGAGAGCGACAGCATCACCATCAACGACAGGTGAGAGGGCGAGGAGTAGGAGTTTGCTTTTGAATATGAATACCTGAAAAGCCTGGTGGTAGTCCAGCTGGCGGCTCACCCACCGCTTCGAGTCTGCTTTGAGCGAGAGATTGCCGTTCTTGTTCCAATACAACTCCCCGGCTTCATTGACCTCGAACCTGAACCACCTCACGTTCGCAGAGGCTTTCTTCGGGTTTAAAACCCAATGGGAGATCGACCACGTTGCGTGGTGGTCACGGCAGACCTTGTAGCGCCGTGTCCTATTCTCCCCGGCGAAAATCTC
Organism: Amoebophrya sp. AT5.2; assembly: GCA_005223375.1. NCBI lineage: Eukaryota > Dinophyceae > Syndiniales > Amoebophryaceae > Amoebophrya > Amoebophrya sp. AT5.2. Next base: position 3,125 of record RXOD01006107.1, read on the forward strand.
GTAGGCCTTCAACTGCAGCAGCGCGCCGCGCTTTTCCCCCACCCCTTTTGCCGTCGAGGTTGTTATCACCAAGAAGACCCCCGCCCCCTCTTGTAGTCCTTTGCGCCTGATCAAAACGCCCGGATACACCGTCTCCAAACCTTTGACTTTTTCCCCCAGATTCAATTGCAACTGCAAATCAGGTACGTCGAACCAGAGGCAGGTGCTCTCCGGAACGGGGTCGTCGAGGAGGTCGAGGTCTTTCCCGGAAAGGTCGGCGACGCCAAATGCTTTCGCGTGGAGTTTGGCGACGCGGTACGCTCTGTCGAACGTCGGCTGCAGCAGGTCCTGCCCCCACTCCACGTCCAGGTCCTCGTCCTCGAGCCGCTCCTTCGCGGACGTCGTGCGACCATCGTGCAACGCCTTCTTGGAGACCCGGCACTTCTGCCACTCTTCCCACGGCATGAATTTTTCCCTTCTGATGAGGGTCCTGATAATTGCAAGAAAAGCGCATGAGGATGAGGAGTAAGCTACCGACGCGCACATACGTCCGCGTACGTATACACGCGCACGTGCGCGCACGTATGCACGCGTGCGTGCGTGTGTGCGCGCGTGTGTGTGTACACGTACGCGCGCACACATGCGTACGTGTGCGCACGTACGTGTGCGCACGTACGTGTACATACGCGTACACGTGCGCGTGCCCGTGCGCAGAAGCCCATAGCGAATAGAGTTGTCATTTGATTGTGAATGTGAATGAGTTTGAGTAAAGTAAGAACCTGACTCCCAGCCGGAAGGCTTTCATCGCTGGGGCCTCTTTCATGAGGTTGTTGGTGGTCGATTGCATCCTCTCGGTGAATGTTGTTTGCGCATCCGAAGCAGGCTGCAACGGGTCCAAGATGACCGCCAGCTTTTTCGGCAAAAACTTTGTTTTGCCATCCGCGAAGTTCGCTATCTCCCAGTAGAACGCGTCGTAGATGTAGCGCAGAAACTTGTCCTTGATCCCGGCCTTGTCCTGAGCTAGGAAGGCACTCGCCGCCCTTCTTCCCATGGACTTCGCCTCGTGGGGCTCAATCTGCGCTTTGCAGCTGCTCGAGCTCGCCTTTCCGCCCATGACGTCAATTTGGTGCTCTAGGATTTCGTTGTAATGTTCGACCTCCCCACTAGTATCTTGAAACCTCATCATCATGTACGGAAATTTCCAAAGCTGTCTTTCTCGCTGAATAAGTCCCTGCTCCATGACGAGGAGAAGGAGCCCGCCCCGCTGACGATGGTGACCCTCGACGGTCTCGGTGATGAAGAAGGTTTTCATGATGCTGTCGAGCGCCCTGGCAGTCAGCGGTCGCGGACGCTCCCGCGCCATTTCACTCACCTTGGCATCGGTCCGCAGCAACGGCGAGAATGCCAGCAGGCGCGCACTTTGACGCTGCACAGGCTTGATGGCAGAACGGAGGGCGTGGCACATGTTCCAAAACGAGTCGGAGGAGACCGCGTGCTTTGCGTCGCGAACAGTCGGTTGGTTCTCCGGTTTTCTCGAGGTTATCTCGATCTCCTGCACGGTCCGGATCACGTCGTGCTTCAAGTCGTGCATTGCGTCCAACGTCTCGGCAAGCGACAGCCACCGGTTTGAGACGTACGAAGGAATTTTCGCATTCTCATCCTCGTCGACCCAGAGATGAGTGGACCGCGTCAACGCCGAGAGCAAGTTCGTGAGACTTTTTTTGTGGATGCCGCCATCGTCATGTCGTACTCCAGTCGTCCAGTGGTCGATGCTGTTCCAGATGACCCCCGCCGTGCTCACGACCAAACCGACCAGAAGGTGGTACTGGTGCATCATGCACGTGTACTGGATGATATACGTCTCCAGCAGAATGCGACCCTGGTCCGCGGTCCGCCGCGCTGTCGTTTTCCAGTTCTCGCCAGCCCGCTCGTTCTTGAACGAGGTGCGCGCGCGATTGTCGGGCTCGTCATAATCCCGCATGCATTCATCAAAGAAAGAGCTGGAACTGGTGCCGGAGCTGGAGCTCGCGTTTTTCTCATCAAGGTCCTTCCCGTCGACGTGTCGCAGTTGCCATTGCCGCATTTCGTTGCACGCGTCGGAGATGTGCCGCAGGACCCTCATCGCCTTCAACTCATCGCTCCCGGCGTCTGTTGCAATGGAGTACAGGACGACTGGGTCCGCGATGTAGTGCTCGGCTGTCGACCCCGGCATGGGGATCATCAAATTTTTCAGGATCGTGCACACGTCGTTCAGCACGTTGCGCCAACCGGAGGCGTGCGGTTCGCTTCTGGGCACGCAGTCAAACAAAACCAACTCCCCCTCGTCGCCAGCTACTAGCCGGAAAATACTGCGCACCGAAAATGCTTCCACGTTCAGAATGTTGCCCTGGCGCATGTTGGTGCCATCCGGTGCAATTCTTACTACCAGCACTGGGCGCTCCTTCAAAGTGTACGGCGAAGCCAGCGGCTGGCCGGTGCGGAACTCGTCGATCATGTTTCCGGAAAACGCGTTGACCTTTTCGCTGTTCCGGACGTCGTACAAATCGGCCGCAAGCTCCTCGCATCGCTCGCTGAATCTGCGCCACAGATGGCACAGGGCCTCCTGATGCTTTTGCTTCGTATTCAACGTCGTGCGGGCTTCCGCGGCGGTGTCGATGTTCCGGAGGATGTGGAAGCTTGTGTTACCGCCTGCACGCTGCAAATGCTCCAGGGCCCGCTGCTCATTTATCTGTGTGACCTTCGTCCCGATGTTCACGTTGGCATTGAGCTGATGGAGAAACTCCTCGCGGTCCAGCCCATCGTTCTCGCGCTGGGTCTCGTCGAAGTCCATGTCCAGGTCGCCTTCCGGAAAGAAGCCGGGAATCGTCGCGAAGTCCCTGTCGAAGAAGCTGCCAGCGTTGGGATTCGCAGCCGAAGATGAAGATGAAGAACCGCGGCCGAACGCAGCGGAGCTGCTAACCGCTTTCGCATTCGCCCATGCCTCCTGCCTCGCCGATTCGACGTCTGGAAGCAACGTCATGTCGATGAAGTCGTAAAGGTCCGCGTTCGCGTATTTCGGAATCTGCGACTCCACGTCGTGGTCCAACTCGAGCTCCAGTTGCCACTCCTGCTCGATGTCGACGCGCGCTCGCTTTGGTTCAGGCTCCTCCCCAAGGCCGCCCTCGTCGTCCAGCAGATCATCTACGTTTGCGAACAGCTGCAGCTTTTTCTTCGCACTCGCTTTTGGCATCGGAAAGGGGGTAGCGGTTTCCGAAGCCGCAGCGCGGGTGCTCGCAGCAGATGAAGAAGTGAAGTCGTGGTCGGCCCGGGCTTGGCGATCTGATATTGGCAAGGCTCGGATTGCCATGGAGAGTGATGCCATGTTGAAGTGTGCCTCCTCGAGTGCCCGATTGCGGCGCAGGAGGCAGCCACCGACGCCGTCGGACCCCAGCATCCGCAGCAGCAGATCAACCTTATCAATTCAATCCAATCAATTTAATTCAATGCAATCAATGAACTAAAGCGCAATCATTGCAAAACTAAAACGCTAACAGGGGCGGCGGTACTTTTTTGGCAGTGGTTGACTTCGATGTCCCGAGCAGATACCGGACATACTCGAGGGGACTTTCGGACTTCGCCCAGGCTTCAATGTGTGCCATTCCGCGTTGGAACACGTTCAGGAACTCGTTCTCCAAGTGCTTGCCGATCCTTCTCGCCTTGCCGTCCTCGGTGTTCTTCTTGTCGTCCTCGTTGTGCAGCTGCGGCGGCGCCTCGGGCACGAGCTCCTCGTCCTCGATAACCTGAAGGCAAGGAGATGACGACGAGGCACGATTACGATTACGATTGCCTACGATAAGAATCGATCTACTATTTGGTTAGCGAAGATCAAGACTGGATTCAGGCTGCGATTTTGTTTTTGAGCTGAAGCTGAGGCGAGGGCGATTGAGAGAGTAGTACCAGTTCTTCGTGAGCCCAGCCGCTGCTGAGATTATACCGGACATCGATCAGCTGGAGCACGTGTTCTCGAATCTCCTCAGGTGTGGCTTCTTTCGCTTTTTTTTTCCCGTCGTCGGGGAGGGCGTTCAGCCACCCCCTCACGATTGTTTTTTGTTGAGGTACGAGCTGGGTATAGAAGCGAGCGGCTTTTCCCGCTTTGCCGGACTTTCCCGCATCGGCTTCATGAAGCCGCCCCTGGTCGCACGCCTCTTTGCATTCCGCCAGCATTTTAAAAGCGTCGGACCAACTGTTGACTCTGTTGGTGACGTCGATTTCCGCCCGCTCCTTGAGCAGGCGCGCGAGCTGCTCCAGAGTGACCGGCATCACATCTTTCTGCTACTTCGAAAAAACTATGTCTATCTACATCGCGATTCTGAATTCGGCGCACGCGTAGGTCTAAGTTTTTCCGTTTCGGAATGGGAATGGGAATCGGATTCGCTTTCAGTTTCTATCTACAAGCACTGGCCGCGCCTCATCCTCTCGTCCTCACTCTTATCGAAAACAGCGAGCAGCTCGATCAGCCCAGCGAGTCCCTCATCACGGTCGCCCTCATCGAAAACGAAACAGGCAGCCCCCTCGGAACCACTTTGCAAGTGGAAGTGCATGGGCATTGACATTGGCATAGGCATTTGCGAGCTATCGAGAAAAGGTCCGAGAACGGCTTTGGCGTCCTCGTCTCAATGACTTTTTCGTTTTCATTCTCAAATCCAAACATCACAGAATCCGCCGCCATCCCGCCCGTTCCGCAGCAGAGCCTTGCCCAAGCGTGGATCCCGCAAACCGCGTCGGAGAAGGGTGCCGGTGTTGTGGTTTTGGATTTAAATTGAATAGCATTCGCAATTGCTATAGCACGATGACGATGTTCATGCTGATTACAAAAACGAGTTGGAGTTGCATGCTCATCGTCTAAACAATATCGGCGCTACCATGTCGCAGGCGTCTCCACTCTTGCAATCGCCTCGCCCTTCACGAAGTTCTCATCAGCCGGCGCGGAGCCAGGGCACGAGTTCCACGACGCGTAAGCATGTCCATCAGTCCGATGAGGTCGAAATCCAAGCTCCGGTGCCGTGTATGTCGATACTACTTTTATAGTAAATGCCCCCTACTTTCAATCGAATGAAACCGCTTCCAATAGTTGTGGTTCAAACCACAACCCTTCGCGGGTACCGCCCGCGTTCCGCGTTGCTACTCGAAAAAATTCCGGGATCCCGAAGAAACTTGCATTTTCATAAAAAAGTACTTTCGTGACGAACCTAGAAAATTCCCGAGGTACCTCGGAAAAAACCTACGTTTCGCAATGGGGGAGTAGCACGACTTTCTGCATTTTGACCCTCCATACCGCCCTTCTCTTGTATTTATTAAAATAATAGCTTCCCTTTGATTAATGAAGATGAGACGCGCTCTTCATCGTGAGGGGGACTTGAGGGGGGTCCGGGGGGGTCAAAGATGGGGCTCAACACCCTCCATCACTCCCCCGAACCCCAATACCTACGGGGCAGCCATTATCGCGCGGACAAATGGCGACGACGATGCTTAGATGATCACACACGAGAACAGTCGCGGTCTTCTCTTCTGCCTGTCCCGTCGCGCCGCGAACGCGTTGCCTTCGTCCCGCAAGAGGAGCGCTAGGAAATGAAGAGGGCGCAGCGCCTTCATCTCTCGATGCGGCGCACCCCACCACGTCCACCCCGCCGGCACTTCGCGAGCGACCGGGCCGCTCGCGCAAGTTTGCGGTCAGGCCGTATCCGACGCGCGCGGCCGGGCCGTCTGTGGAGACCCGGATAGATTGTCTGCGCCGCGTTTCAGACTGCGCGCGCGGGCCGCCTATGTTGGCCTGGATCGCGAGCGGATTGGTTGCGCCGCGTTTCCGACTGCGCGGGCCGCCTATGGCGGCCTGGATCGCGAAAAAACAGACGGGGCGCGCCGCGTTTCAGACTGAGCGGGCCGCCTATGGCGGTCCGGATCACGAAGGAACAGACTGGCTGCGCCGCGTTTCAGACGGCCCGGATCGCGAACGGATTGGCATCAAGATCAACGTACTTCGATTGATAAATATGAAAAGTGTATGACTTGGAAAAATGTGTTTCGCTTTCCTCGAACCCGGAATAGAGCGGGGGGGCTTGGACCTCAGTACCCGGATACCGGGACGCTGCTCCGCAGGGGAGCTTTTCAAACTGTCGCAAGCAACCGACTCCACCGACAAGAGCCGCCGCCAGCGACAGAAGCTGGCGCGAGCACGACGCCAGCGGGAACAGCCGTCGCGAGCACGCGGGGCCCGCTGCAAGCCCCGAACCCGTCCATTATACACCACATCGGATACACACGGGCCACTTGTGATGGCCAAAACGGCAATGGACCTGCGTTTGCCGGACAGAGAAGCTTGCAGGTGTGGACTGATACGCCTGAAAACTGGAGACAGCAGCAGTGGCGGTTGGACGTCGGGCCGGGCACGCTCGGGTATGCGGATCGCTTCGCGTCGACGCATGCTACGGACACTCGCAATGCGCTTCCACGACATAGGCAACAGCAACTCATCCGCCGGGGCGCCGGCAGAGACGCCCCATATTAAGGCGGCGGAAATGGTTGCAGCAGGACAGTTTGGTGGATAAGCGGTCGGAAACGGCAGAAAGCACCAGAGGAGGCAACAATATTGGAGGAAAGTGCCCATAGCTGCCACATGGAAGACGCATTCGATCGAGAAGCAAAGAAAAAACGTATGCGTAGAAGGAGCAAGAAAATGTGTGGAGCACGTCCACGAAGGGATTTCCGATCTTTCGACAGAGGCAGAGGAGAGGAGTTGAGGTAGACTGATTATATCACAGCATTAAGTAATCATCCGTCCCTCACCCGAACCCGAAGATTTGTTTTTACCTATAGCCCTGCGCTACTCGTCCGTGCCGAAGCCGACGTAGATTTCCATTACTCCGTGTCCGTGCCTTGTGCCTTATTTATTTGACTTATTACGTTTTCTACAGTTTATAATTCACAATAACACCTCCATGATGCGTCGCGACTTCCTCAGTGAGTACAGGCGCGTCAGATGTATCTCCTTCAAGTTGGTGGCGGAGAAAACGGAGGGGAACACAAAAGGACTTTCACGTGGCAACAAGGAGTAACTTTTAAGTTTTAACACTAACTACATTTAGACATACTTAGGACACTCTGTCTGGACCTTTCTCTACGATGCGCGTCTCGCTTTGACGGCATCGTGGAAGACGAAAAAGTTTTTCACCCACAAATCTCGAACGGGCACCACTGGAACTATGAATGTATTAGCATTCTTTGCGATCGCAATCCTCGTCGCGTTGCCCGCCCCTTCTACTGCGTATTTCTACGTATTCTGAGCAGCGGCAGGTCGCATGCCGAGTCTTAAAGACTCTGCGCCTCGTTCTTCATCGATTTATTCGACCCGAACTTCGAAGAAGAATAAAATATGCGTCCGACCAAGAGCCAGACTGCAATCGATTCAGGTGAAAAAGATCCATGGGCCCTCAGGCTCATTCAGCAAAGAGAGGCTGCATTGCTTTCCACCTGGATACTTATGTGAAAATACGAGAACATACCGGCGCGGCGCGGCGGAAGGCATGATGGTGATGGATCATATAATGAATCGTCAACAAGAACTAGTAGGACTGTTCTTGGTGTCGCGCGTTTCAGATCAGCTGATGGCTGCAGCTGACTGCGGTGCTAACCGTGGGCCTGGACGATCCCCCCAGCTACAAAAAAAAACCAGGCTGCAAAAAAAAATATATGATCGCAAAAAAAAAAAGATAGCACAAGAAAGAAGAGCAAATGTCAAGAAGCAAGAATCATCACGAAGCACGAGTATAGTAGAACGGAGCCTGATACGGAGGAGCAAATGCAAAAAAAAGTAGACGACCAATCTCACGCAGATATGCACAGGCGAGGACTCCTTCTACGTCCATTCCCATCCCTTGATCACGAATCGTGGAATCTGTCCTTACCGATGGTTAGTTTTTTGGCAGACGGGCCATGGCGAAATCTTCAATGCCGATCTTGTATATTTAAGCGCGAGAACGAATGTTTGCAAGGGCCGGAACATTCGAAAAGTAGGAAGAACGTAGAAAATTAGCCTATCCTTATATGAACAATTACGAGAAAAAACTCTCATTATCGTGCGGTGGCGGGGCGTTAAGGGGGGGCTTGAAGGGGG
>RXOD01006108.1:0-11252 GCA_005223375.1 Amoebophrya sp. AT5.2
GGCAATTTCTGGACAAGCTCTAAGCACTACCAAACTACGCGAAAAACAAAAAACGCGGCAGATTCAGTAACAGGAGCCCGCCGAGCTCCACGGGCGGGCGCGCTTTTAGTATGACGCCAGACAGCGCGCGCGCGAGGCCTATCGCATCTCGCTACTTTTCGCTAGCAGCGCTGCACTTCAACTATCTAGAGGCTAGGAACTAGCACTACCACTACTTATTACGTTACATATATTTATACTCGCTTCTGAATAATTTCGGTGTTGCGCGCTGCCCCAGTACGAAAGGCCTGGGCCTCTGTTTTGGGGTGGCGGTTAAATCTTTCCACCGCAACGCTCGCGTCCTTCACCCGGGCCATGTGCCAGAGATGGTTGACCATCAGCCGCTTCTGTTCTCCCAGCTCGCAGGCCCGCAGAGTGGCCGCGTTGTGGGAGAACGCGACCACCGACGCTCGCGAATCATGTGCTGAGACCCACTTCAAGAAGCCATCCCCCGAACGGCCTTCCTCGAGCTTCCTCCGTGGCGGTGGTCTTGACCAATCCCCATCTTTATCCTTGGCGTCGCGGCTCAGGCACTTCAGAAGGTGATCGCGGTGGCCAGAAGATGCGTCCTCAAACGCGGCACACAAGCGCTTCCAAGCGGTTTTGCGGTAGATCAGCCGGCCCCGAAACGCAGCGTTCCCAGCCTGGAGCCCCACACCTGCCGCGTCTCTCTGCTGGTGACTGCTGCCCCTGCTTTGTTCTCCGCAGCCGCCGTGCTCGCAGTCCCGCGGGGCGAATATGATGCGTCGGGCTGAGAGGATGCTTCCTTCCCGGAATGCGCGCCAGCGTGCGCGACGAAGATGGGCTTCGTTGGCCGCGCGGTCGTAGTGCTCGCAGACTTCCGGATGCTCCGGCGCCGTCAGCGTAGCGCCCTGGGCGCGCACCGACCCGAGGCCGGCCAACTTCGCGCAGACCGCCACCTCTCGCAGCTTTTTTTGCTCGCGCTCGGTAAAAACGACCATCTCGCCGGTCGCGTCGTCGTGGTGCGCTGCTTGCCCGCTCAAAACGGGCAAGCAGTAGTACCCTTGCGAGATGATCGATTTGAAGACGGCATCGACTTTCATCCATCGATTGAAAGCGATGCCGCCCCACGAGCCGCAGCAAAAAAGCTCCTCCGGCTTGTTCCCCCGAATGTCCTCCACAGCGTCCGCAAGTCGATTGTCCCCGTCGCTCGGTTCGCGAATCTCAATGATTCGCGAACCGCCATCCTCGTCCCCCGCGTTCTTCGCTGCAAACCGCCACGGTGTTCCCGCTAGAAGAGTCCGGCAAAACTCGTGGAAATGCTTCTCGTAGGTCTGCCGCCGGTCGAACTCGGTCTGCTCGGCTGCATCACCGACGAACTCCCGTACCCGGAGCCGCTCTGTCGCCGCCAGTCCAATGAACCTGAGTGCAAAACAAAGTAAGTACTGCTCAGAGTAAGTACTCTGCTCACTAAAACAGAATACTGCGCCTATGGATGGACTCGCTATTATCAGAATAATATGTAAGAAGCCAAGAGCTCCTGCGCTAGCTAACCGAGAAGAAACCCAGTGCGACGTAGTCAAAGTTTGTGATGGACTCGCTATGGTTATGGAACAGCAAGTAATTAGAACAAGAAGAAGAGCCTGATGTAGATCCGAACAACGATTGCGAAGCTGTAGGTCGTGTAGCTGTAGACATAGACTACGCACTAGGAGTACTAACTACAACTCGAACTCAGCGAGACCAGCGCCAGAGCACGGCTGGGGATCATCATTCTCAAGCGGGCGCAGGCGCAAGCAGCTCCAGTAGAAGACTCGCGCACCTGCCGATATTCTATATTCGTCTCAGCCCCAACGGCTGAGCCTGCAACTCACTATGACTCAGCAAAGCATCGCGAAAGGCAAAGGACCTAAGCAAAAAAGTCGGCACAGTCGTTTCTTCGTCGCAGACGAGAAAATTCGGAGCCTTTTCTCGAAGCTTTCGCCCGACGTATAAGTCGCTGGCAGGTAGTCCACGAGCAGCTTCGTCGCTTCCTCGAAAGCGGTGGCCAGACCATGTTCCGAACATGGCTGCACGTCAATCAAGACCCTGAAGTTGCTGCTTTTCGTGATCCGTAAGCTTTCGAAGAACATGCGAACCCACGAGGCGAAGTGGCACACGCCTGCTAACTCCTGCGTGTCGCAAACTACGAATATGCGCAGCTCCTTGAGCGGAACCCTCACTCCGTCCTCCGGATCCGGATCCAGTGCCAAGTAGGTCAGGAGGCCGACGAGGTTTCCCACCATGGCCGCGCCCGCCTTCACTGCTTGGGCCGCATCTTCCCTCGCCGCAGCTTTTTTTGCTCGTCTCTCGGCGTCCTTGATCTTCGATTCTCCTGGAAATTCGTTTTTCGCATCCGCGTCTCCGTCGCTCCCAGAAGTATCGCTGGAGCTGAAGAAATCGCTTTCGTCGCGATCGCTGCCGGAAGGGCTCGATTCGCCGCTGGGACGGCTGAGGCCGCTGAGATACTTGCCGAGGCTGACGCGCGCGCCTATGCGCTTCAGCGGCTGCGATTGTTCGCACTGCTCGACGTATTCCTCTTCCGGTGAATCCACCGACGTGGCGATGTTGTCCATGCGTATCTTTTTTTTCATTATGGTCGTCACCTGTGCGAGAAAATGACTCTTCCCGTCAATTCTCGTCAGGTGACGTCCAAGCCGGAGCATGTACTTTCTACCCTGGCACGGCGGAGCTGATACCGCTCGCGAGGACGCGGAAGCAGAAGTAGAAGGCTGCTGTTCTACTGCCGGCACAACTGTTTGGTTTCTTAGTGCCGTAGTCACCGCAGAGGAAGATGCTTGGTTTTCTACAGCCGACGCGGAGACGAGGTGCGAAGGCGCGGAAGCAGCTTCGACGACTTTCGGACCGCGACCGTATGTGGTGCCACGAACAGCAGCAATCAATCGCTCGTTCGAAGTCACATAGTCCGTTCCTGCACCAGCACGCGACGAGTCGCACGCTATCCCCCTCGGCTTTCCCCCCGTTTCGACGGAGGCGGCCCGCTTCCGCTGGTGGGTAAGCTTGCAGCGGACGTCTACCTTATCGATTTGCATGACCATTCCTGCGCTGCCATCGACCGCATTGCGAAGCAGCTCCGTTTTTTCCTCTTCCAGTGCTAAATTATAGCACACAGCAGTTTCGAGTATCTGCCGTCGTTCACTGACCGTAAGCGGGAGCTCGCATTCGAAAAAAGCCGCAACGGCTGCCCTCACGATTCGATCGCGTTCATCCAGTGGCCCGCCGTCCGCATCGCCCTGACTATCGTTCTTGGGAGAGTCGTTCTCGCTCTCGCTGCTGCCGCAACTGTTGAAGTGAGTCGCGGAAGTCACAATCATGTCATTGATTTCCTTATCGTGTGACCACGATCACGCGACTGCGTTCTCGACTATTGACAGGGGAAGCCTGTAGTAACTGTCGTATCTGATTCTGAATGTCATTAAAATTAATGAAGTAACTACTGCTCAAGTTTCAGCGTCATAAGATCACACGGACAGCGATGCGGATATTACGCGGCGCACTTTTAAGATGTTTTTCAAGTACGCCTTCGTATTCACGGCGCGTCTTCTGCTGCGGCTCCGACGGTTTTCCGGATGAAAGTCGTACATATCGTGTTCGAACACGTTTCTGGCGGCGCCGAGTAGTCCTCGAATTTTTCGCTCGCGACGCTGCTGCGCTGTGGGTTTTTTTCTGGATCCCGTGCGCGCCACTTTACTTGAACCCGGCTCGGCACCATGGTCGTTTGATGTGTTCGCACCGGGATCGGCTGTGCAAGCTCGAGGCTTCGAAGGTATCGCTCCCCGGACTCTCTGTCCGCGCTCTGCGCGCAAAATGTTATCCAAGCCGCGTCGTCGGTCCAGTTCTTCTTTCGCAGATAGGGGGCCACGAGCTGAGGTTTCTGCCGCGACGACGGCACCGCCCCGGCCCGCGCCTTCCGCTAGCCCACTTCCGTGCGTCTTAGCTCGTCCAGCCTCCGCCGCTGCTCGGCCAAGATTCCCGGCGAGTTCAAAAGGAATACCTCGGAGACGTTGTTGGCTATCGCTTCTGGCCGCCGCCCTCGACTGCAGGGGGAAACAAAAAGACGCGCTTTCTTCTGTTCCGCAGTTCCCTTGTCCGCCCGCGCTTCCTGCCTGCAACGAAGAAGAAGAACTAGAGGGGTCGGAGGGTCGTACAAAATCTGCAGCGAAAAGATGTTCGTACATGCGGTCGAAACCGTCGTCGCCATCTCCCTGGTCGACTTGTCTTGTCCGGCTCTGATTTTTTGCGTTGCGGCCTCGCCGCTGCGCTATCGGCCGTCCGCAGTTCATGACCTGAAGAAAACCGAAAGAAAGCGTCGATGAAAAGTGAAAAGATAGCACGGCTTTTGCTTCGGGTTCGGATTCGTTATTCCTGTCTGATTGCAATAACTGGCCATCAATTCGAAGGATGTAGGGCGATGAGTAAGCGCTCCAGTTTCAATATGATCGCGACCGCTCTTGACTGCGTCGCGCCGGCCGTAAACGAGCCGGCGCACGTCTTCCGTCTTGTGATGTGGATCGTGTTGCTCTGTTACTGTATGCCATATTGAGTTCATTCATGGGTAGAAATTGACGCACGTAGGTGGCAAAGAGTGCTTGTAGTTGTATGGGTATCAATAAGCAGGCATAAGTTTTATTTTCAATTTCTTTGAGCGCTTATGTCGCCCATCAGCGTGCAGCTGCTTTTGATTTCGTCGATCGGCGGCTGCGGCACTGCCGACAAAAGTGACGACCTTCTGAGATGTTAGTGTCCACAAAAGAGCGAAGCCACCGTCGCGGCAACAACTGTTTCTAGAAGTAGCTGGCTCTGCGTCCACGTATGCAAACCCATGAGAACGGCGTGTGATCATGATCACACGACGTTCTCATGCTTTTTCGGAAGCCAGTGACTTGCCGCCGGAAGTCAAGCCCGGCATGCGTAATATTTGGACTTCGTTGTAGCCGCAAACACCTAGCATTGCCCGAAGCCGCTATGTTTTATTTTCTTTTTCTACCTTGGTCGTGCTTCGCGCGCTCGATCATGAGCCACGCAGGGACATGGACTTTTTCACAGCGTCTCGCGGGTGCATGGCACCTGAGACAAAAGCTAGAGGCCAGAGCGAATCATAGAAGAAGATAGAATGTCGCGTCGGAGGCTTTTTCCGCTCGAGCTACAGCTATGCACTTTCATCAAGAGGGGCCTGCCGCAGTCCTCGACCGACAATCATATTGAAGACCTCGTCGACGCAATCCAACGAAAAGCCCTAGCTACGTACCTTGTCTTTCTTCTCGCAACGCCGCAGCAATACAGGATGCACAGCGTAGATAGGTCTCGAGAATGAATCCGAGAGCGCGAAAAACCACCACCAGAAAGAACGAAGCTCACGTCATGAGGCGGCGCAGAGTGCCGCTGCCGGTGTAATGCCACTTACGGCTGCAATGGCTGACGCCTGGCAACGGCGTGGCGCCCGGTCGCCGTAGGTAAATTCGTCGTTGCAGCAGTCGTTCTAATATACGAATGCTATTGCGCCCGCCGCTGTCCGATCGTGCTAGCCTGTCTGCGCACGAGACTCCTTTGGCAGCAGAAGAGCAATTGCCCCGTACGAATTTCAGGAGGCCACCAGACGAGCGACGCGCGAAGCGTGGTCCCGGTTCGTTGGACTGCCCGCATCCAACGGAGCAAAACGCAAGACGTCCCCCATCATGTGAGTTACGTAGTCACCTCGCCGCCATAAACGAATGTGCCCACCACTGACGTCATGCTCTATTTCACTAAAGAACTACGTGCGCACGCCGAAAGCGAAGCGATACCGTATGCGACTTTCATTGATTTTTTTATGCTGTGGAAGGGTGGAGCCAGTCACTGCTACCCGTAAGAGGTGTGTCTTTGTCTAACGCTGACGAAACAAGCAAAGAGAGCGTGACTCCGACCTCGCTTTACTTATGAGGTGCTCCATACCGCTCAGGCTTTCATCTGTCATTTTTCTTTTAGAGGCCGCGTCTCCTGAAAGCAAAGCACGAAATAAAAGATCGCAAGCAAAGCACGAAACAAAGAATCGCTCCGCAAGCAAAGCACGAAATAAAGGATCGCTCTCGCTCCGCAGCACGAAATAAAAAACAGCGAATCGCTCCTCCTGCTCCTGCGCAATGCCTACAACTACCGCCGACGAAGTGCCAAGCGCGCGCTCTTCTCTCCATAGTATGCTTTGATTAGCTAGCATGGCGACGTCACTGGCTTCCATCTTCGTTGCCATGACATTTCTCAGGCTTTGTTGCTGATAATTTTTCCCAAAGTCTGGAGCTGATTCTCGTGCGCATCCATACAGTATGGCTGTCAACCAGCATGCACCCTCTTACCTGGGGCTATCGCAAGTGCCACCATTCGCACACTGGGATCGTTGCGGCAAGATTCTTCTTTATATCAACAATGGCGTGCTGCTGTCCATGTTTGCAGTCATAAGCTCATCTATAAAAAAAGGCCGCACACAGCAGCCGTCGAACGATCTCCGATCCATCTCCAAACCGCGGCTGTTGTCATTTGCCCGAGCAGCGCTGCTGTTTCTCCTTGTTTTTCCATCAGTCCTTTTTTTCATCGGCAAGCCTGCAGCTGCCACTCCCCCCATTGCAGAGATTACGTCTTGCCTCAGGACTTTTATGAAACAAAGATCTTGGCTAAGGTCAAGCAGAGCGCTCTTCTCGACCAAGAATTCAGGAAAACGAACACAGTTCTAGTTTGAGGACATTTCTTCGCATGCCTGATGCGATATGACAAAAAAACCGGCGAAACCCGTTGGCTCCCGACGCAGAAGAAGCCCCTTCGATTCCAAATTCCAAAGCGCGGCTTTTTCCCTCCAAAACCGAATACCTGAGTTGTGTTTTTTCCGCCCCGGCGCCGCGCTGCTGCTTTGAGTTTTTTTGAGTCAAAGTTGATTGCGACCCGCGCACTTTTATCAATTCAAAACAAAGTTCGAAAAACGAACTTTTGCGGCGCAAAATAGGTGGTCGATCCTACAAAAAAAATGGACCAAAGCAAAAAAGATGGCGCGTATTTGGAAGTGTATTTGAGGCATGTTTTTGGCCTCGCTATTAGCATGCCTGGTTCTTTCTAAACGCCCTGCTGAAGTCGTGGTATAACTTTTCGTGACCAGCACGCCGCCCTCCCCGCCGGGACCACCGAGAGAAGATCTGCCCGGACAGCTGTTCCCAAGAACCACGGGTCCAGTGGTTGTGGTTGTTGATGATCCTAAGAACGGCACCTTCAGCTCTGCCGTGAGATCCGTGGTGCTGCGCGTCAGGAAGTCGAGCCGCAGCGGTTGAATCTTCGTTGACGATGTTGGCGTCTCCGTGTAGCAGCACGTCAAAAGCGTTCGGCTCAGAAGATCGGCGCGCTGCTCGTGCAACCCGGCAACGCCAGTGGCCGCGCCGGATGCGGAAGGTGCTCGTGGAACAAGTTGTACATGTCCCACGCGTGGTTGCCCCGTCGACTTCGTCTTCATCGCAACAGGTACAGGTAAAGCACCAGGTCCAGCAAATGGTTCTTCCTCGTCCGGCACTCCCGCCGAAGAAGACTCGCCGCATCCGCCAGAATTATCCAGTTCTGCTCCACCCGGTATAGTGGGAATCACGTCGACTTCCTCGTCGTCGCCCATCCTCCCGTCGTCGTTGACAACATTAACTGCTCCGTCGACTTGCACCACTGCGTCAGGGTAGTTGGAAGAATGGGTTGCCGGCGGGGGGTAGCGCAGCGGCGAGTGCTCGCCACCACCGAGACGCTCGGACACGAAAGTAATCACCTCCTCGATCGACGCGCTACCGCTCGCTTCGGCTTCGTTTTCGACGTCGAAAACCGTGTCGCCCAGACCGTCGAGCCCGTGCACCACGTCGCCGTGCTGGAGCGCACCAAAGCCGGAGTCACCCTCCAGAAGCACTTCGTCCTCGTCCTCATCGTCCACAAAACCCGGCGCTTCGTCTCCGTTAATTCTTTCGGGTGCGCCGCCTCCACCCGAAGCGTTGTCACGGGAAGCTGCATTCCCAACTACAGGAGCGTCCACTCCGACCTCTCTTCTTCCCACCACCGGCGTCTGCGTAGCCTGCTCTTGCACGTCGACCACAGCGGTGCCACGGTCGTCAACTGCACCCACAAGAATTTGGTTTTCCAGCTCGAGCTCGAACCGCGGCGGAAAGACGCCCATGTCCAGCATTTTCGCGTGCAGCTGCGCGAGTTTCGTGCAGGCAACGCGCGCGCTCTTGCGGAGGCAGTGATACTGGAGCCGCAGCTTCTGCTCGTGGACCGGAAAGTGGTGCATCGGGGGGGAGCGTGGGGTCAATTGGTGGTCGTCCTTCCGGCTCGATTCTCCACTTCCGCTGTAAAATCCAGGATCGAAATCAATCTCCAAGTCGCGCGCAATGTCCTTCAACAGAAACTTCTGCCCGGCGCGAGTCGCCGGCGGTACTTGTTCGAGTAGCGCGACGTCTTCTTCTTCGGCGCGGAGCACTGCCTCCAAATCGGGAGACCACGTGTGCGAATCCACTTTGGGCGAAAGCGTCGTGCGCTCCACTTCTGTTTGTACCGTCGAACCCGTAGAAGAATGCTCATAATTGTTGTTCCGTTTTTTAATATTCCGTTGAGCCGGTAGTTGTCCACGACCTCCTTCTTGCACCACTTCGCGATTCAGGCTCTCGACCTCGTCGAGGAGCCACTGGTGCGCCGGGGGATTCGAAGGAGCGGGAGCAGGAGCCTCCGGAGGTGAAGACGGGCGACCACCAGGGACGACTTTACTCAGCAGGTCATCTGGTTGTACATCCACGACCTCCTCGTCGCCATCTCCTGCTCCTTCTTCTTCTGCCACTGACTCGGGGTGATCGCGCTCGTGAGCACGACGCTGAGCAGGGCCCAAAGAACTCGTGCCGCGATCGTGCTGAAAAATGTCTCCCAGTTTTTCTAGTTCCACCAGTTGCTCGCCGTTTGCGATTGCGGCCAGGGAAGACTTCTCCCCTTTGATAGCAGCATCCTCGTCGCTGATGCGGACTACAGTGTTGTCGCTGTTCATGTTCTTGCTGCCCTGCAGCGCCGCGTTCCTGTCCACCGTTGCGTTCCACAGTCGCTGAATCTCTCGCTGCGCCCGTTCACGCCGCGCGACCCCGTCCGCGTCCCCGACCTGCGAAGATGCGGAAAAATTTTCCGCTTTCGCCACTGCCTTTTCCTGTGTTTTCTTTAGCTGCACGCAAGCGGCGTTGTAGCGCTGGGCGAGATGCTGTGACGTTGCGGCGGCGGCGCCCCGGCGCCGCGGACAGTGGGGCTTGGCCTTGGACTTCAACTTCAGACCGGCGAATCTGTCCATTTCGTCCCAGGCGGACTTGCCATCGCGCGCAACCCGAAGATTCAACCGGAACGCTGGTTTCTTCTTGTTGCCGTCGTCGCCCTCCTGCAGCTCACGCTCAGGTTCAAGTAGTTCAAATTGTTCTTCGTGACCTTGCGCTGCAAAAGGAAACGCCTCCTGTACCTGTTCAACATGATCATCTTCATCAGCAACTACATCATGGCCCGCGCCACTTTTTTCGGCAGGTTTCGTGCTCATCTTCATGTTCATGCTCGTCGCACTTATTGCGTGCTCAGAATGGGACCCTCGGTTCGTCCCTGATCGCCTTGCAGGAAGAAATCCAGGAGGGACCCCGTTCTTCGCAGCTCCTGCAGCAACAGCAGCAACCACCCCCGGAATGTGTTCGCACTTCTTGAAGAAGATTTCGTGCACGATTCTCGCGGACGGCGAGCCCCCGCCGGTGTGCGGATGCGGCGGCTGCCGCGGTTGCAGTACCGCACCAGGAGCACCCGGACTCGTAGCCCTGTTGACGCCAGACTGTGAATGAAGCGGCAGCGCTTTCCGCGCGTTGCGAACCGCGATAGCCGTTTGCTTTTTGCGCCCATTCGTGGGCGACCAGGACGCGGACGAAGCCGGCGAGGAAGGCGCGGCTCGACCGCGCGGATTGAAGGTTCGCCGGGATGACGTGTGAGTGGTGCGCGGTCGGTGCAGGTGCTGACCACGTAGTTGAGCCCAACGCCCAGCACCTCCTCGTGATCTAGATTCGTTGCTGGGCGAGATGCTGCGGCTCGGGCTGCAACAATCTTCGTGATCGTGTTCGGCAGTGCACAGCAGCTTGTGGGGCACGGGCGTCGACGAGCGCGGTTCCTGCAGGACGATGTCCTCATCGTCGTTGTGCTGCGCGTGCGAGCGACTTTTCATCCCAACTACTGTCCCCGCCGCGGCCGCACCACCGTTCGCATTCGTAGTTGCGACCACACGTCTGATTTCCGATATCGTCGGACGCGAGAAAGCCAGGTGGGCGCGTACGGGTAACTGCTGAGGGTGCTGGGACGGAGCAGGGATTGTGGAGGTTGCAGCTGCTCCTGGCGCTGGCCTGAGCCGTGGCACCGAAAAGGAAGTGCGTAGTAGCCGAAGCATCTGGAGGTTGGGCTTGGCAGGGGTGGTCGATGCTGCTGCCGCTTGCATGATCGGCGAGGAGGACAACATCGCTGCCTGAGCGGCTCCGGGACTTGCGACTTCTTGATGTTGCCTTGGCGGGGGCGACATTGTAGTACCTCCTGCAGCACTCTGGTGGTCGGTGGCGGAACCAGGAAGGTTGGTGGTTGTACGGATTTGCGGCCGGTTGACGAGCGTTTGAAACTCCAGTTTTTGAAAACCAGCACAGCTGGCGAATGCGGACTTTGGAAGTTCCTGCGGGGGCTCCGATGAAGCCAGTCGCTGGTAGTCACTGGGGCGCCCGGAAAGCGGAAGAGGCGTTAGTGCGATCTTCTTCAATTGAAGGTGCCCGCCCACAGACGCCGAAAGCGACATCGTGCTGCTGCTTCTGCTTCTTTTTTATCTATCGGACAGAGACTCGGACCGATTTTATCAAATTCAAACAATAGACATATACTGCCATCAATGCAAAATGTGTGTGTCTGCGATGATGATGAAGGAGGAAGTCTAGGTGGTCGACCAATCTTTTCTAGTGCTTCCAGCAACCGAATTATATGTGTCCATCTTTATTGGGAGTGGAGGTGAATCTGAGAAGTATGGGTTGTCCTTCCGAACCCGACACCCGCGAGCAACTTTCAAGTAACATAGAGTTCGCGGGTCACGGTGATGAAGAGACGAGAGTGCAAAATGGAGAAACCGCAACGCCGGTTCGTGCGGACTATGAAGGTACGAAATGCAGAAA
>RXOD01006109.1:0-11251 GCA_005223375.1 Amoebophrya sp. AT5.2
TAGCCGTTCCCCACCCCCCTAGTGATAGCGCCGGTTCCTGCTTCCCCCCTCTCGCCTCCTGTTTGGATGTTGAATGATCTCCCTCCTCTACTCCAGAATGGCCCAACTACATCTCCCGGCGCCCCGATCGATCACCTTCCCCTCGCGGCTAATGCCCCGACACATCGATTGATAACAACGCATTCTTTTCACCTGTTTGTAAGCGACGCAAAGAACTCCGCGTTCCGGATCTTCCGCCCGCACGGGTCGCACCTGAAAGCGCCCTCGCTCACAGTGACCACGCCGGGCAAGGGCTTCTACCTCTCATACGGTACGGACATGCGAACCGACGAAGCGAAAAACTGCAATGCGTTCGAGATTACATTTATAGATACATTCATTAGACCACCTTGATCGACTAGCACTAGTAGTAGTACTTTTAGTTCTTCAAAAGATAAAGATTAGAAGGGCGCCAGCGGTTCAGCTTTACAAACGGGAGGGCTGTTGTAGAGAACTTTTTGGACCTGTTTTCGGGGGGGGGGCAGATCACTGCCCCTCTTCTCGGTGCTCCAGGCGATCACTGCATCGCGGCAGCGGCAGTGATCGCGTGGAGCGCCGATATCGAGGGAGCGAAGAGGGATAGAGAAGAAAGACCTCGCAGTGGCTGGCGTAGCGGTAGCCCGCCTCTGGGTTCCCATGTACTAGTGCCCCTGTAATATCCCCCTGGATCTAGTACTGCTACTCTTACACTGACTGTACAGAGTCGAGTGTTCTCGTCTCCAGCTGTTGTACTTAAGACTTTCTATATGCGAATCGGCATTGCTTTGTCGCATTGGTCGCTGTAACTCCCGCAGAGCTGCTGGATTCGGGCGGGAAGCAGCAGCGAAGAAGACATGATCGCGGGACTGCGGATCTATTTCGACATCGTCGTGCAGGCGAGCAGGGGAGCGGAGGAGAAGGACCGCATCTCGATTTAAGGGTTGAAAAAAGTCAGCCGCTCACGTGTCTGGGCGTAGCCGCTTGCCGTGTCCTCTGGGTTACAAGAATATTCCACACCTTCTTGCCTCCACGAGCCATGGGAGATTGCCGTGGCTCCAAAGGGACCAGAGTTTAGGGATCGGCAGTAGGACTAGACTCCGACTGTTACGCCCCGTCTTCCCATCTGAGAAGGCTGCGTCGTTCCCCCTGATGATGGCGGTGTTGAGTCCCATCGCTCAGCAAATTGCAGCGATAGGAAGCTGCCGGCGACCCTTCTCAGTCCGTCGGGTAGATCGCTGTAGTCGGTGATGACCATCACTGATTGGAAGATGTTGACAGACGGGGTTTGCTAACGGCTAATAGCCTAAACCTAAACCTGAAGCACGACTTGGGTTTTTTCAACCTCTAATCGATCCGCGTCGCGCGGCTCTCGCTCAAGGTGTGGCGACCGGACCAGGAAGCCTGCACCACACCAGAACTCCTTGCCTTCATTCTCGGAAACATGAACTCGTCCATTTCGATGTCCAAATCCAATGCCGGAGAGACCAAATAATGATAATATCTTCCATGCTCAATGTCAATCGATCGGCGAGATTGATCATCTAGTTCCAAGAACATTTCCGATTCCGATTTATACCGATGAATGTAGAAGTAGACTCTGTCGAAGCCCCCGAAGCTGTCGGAGACTCCGAGTGAAAAAAATTTAGACTTCTCCACATCGTCGTCGTCCAGGGACGTCGCGGCTTCTGAAGGTGGGCTGTTCGCAAAGAGAAAAAAAGTTGCGATCGCGCTGATCAATGAATTCGGAGCAATTTTTGCCCGAGCCCGTGATGAAGATAGAACTAGAAGCAAGGTCGTGTCGATCGCTGCCTAATCAATGGAAAATCCGCTTATTAACGGCAGCGCTTTGCGTGCATGTCTGTGCATGCGAAACAGAGGAGAGCGCCACTTCGCTTCATTTACCGAACAGCAGTGCAACTACATGCGTATATTAAAACGTATGCGTATACAGCCTTTTTCTTTGCTTCATCGCTTCGGTCACTGTATGTCTAGACAAAGAGGCGCCTATTGGTAGCTCTAACTACGTTCCCGAGATCTCGATTGATCGATAGACCGACCTTCCGTTGTTGATCATGAGTTGCCTGCAAGAAGCTCTTCGATTAGTGTAGGATCTACTAGATGGGCATGGGTCGTCCCGCACCCGCTTCCTAGCGGCTCGTAAAATAAGTAGATGTCCGTTTCGCTGTACCAGGAGTTGACGCAGGGTCTGTCCTCAGGAGTCCGCCTCCATGATCACCCATCCGCCTCCTCCATGTCCACCAGCTCCCTTGAGGATCCACCGGCCGAATGGCGGCGGTTGCAGCAGGTGTCCGGCGCGGCCTCGAGTCCGGCGGCGGTCGCGTGGCACAGTACCCGGGACGTGCTCGCGGTGATGACCGATGCCTGCATCCAGGTGATCGACGTCACTGACTACCTTCTCGGCGCGAGTTCTTCCCAGACCCCCACCCCGGAGGCCGGGCTCAAGCTCGTCGCGGAGGACTTTTTGCCGCGCCGCAAGCGGAAGATCGTCACTGGGCCGCAGGCGCTGCGGTTGAGTCAGCCCCCGGTGGGAGCCGCTGGCGCGCCCGCGGCTCCGCCCGCGCTGCAGAACAACCGGGGGGCCGGAGGCGGAGCAGGGGCCGCAGCTAGTGGTCCCGGGGGCGGCGCAGCAGCGCGTGCCGCGGGGGTGGCCCGAACGCTGCAGCACGCGCTGCTCTGCCAGCACTCGCGCAGCACCTTCGTATCCATCCGGTGGGACGAAGTGGAGTGTAGTACGTCGCTTGCAGCAAGGGAGGAAAATGTCAGACCTCATTCCGGCGCACCGCCCGCGCGGAAGCGGCGGAAAACCTCTGCGTCCACTCCATTTCCACCGCAGCAGCACCTTCTTCCAATCGAAAGCGACGCGGTGGGAACTACAATGGGAGATCGATCATCGGCTTCATCGTCGGAACAAGAACATGGGGACTCATCATCGGCTCCTCCTGCGGCCCCCATACACCCGCGTCGCGGTCGCTGCGAGTGCCAGCCGCGTTTCCCGGCCGACCTGCGGCTGGCAGCAACGACGAGCTGCGGCAAGGTGATGATCTTTGGGATTCAGGAGCACAGCGGCCAGAAGGCGTACGAGGCGAGGCTGCTCTACCTCATCGACGCGGAGCGCGTGCGGGAGCTGAATATCGGGCTTATCGGGAGTACTATGAGTAATATGATGGCCTCGGAGCCTGGGGACGAACAACAAGTCCGGCGCGTGGTACCAGACCACACGCGCTGCGCGTTCACAACGGCGGAGCCGGTTTTCGTTACCAGCTACCTGTCACAGGTGCTGGTCTGGAACATGTCTCGACCTGCTGCTGCGCCACCCGCCGGGCTCCCTCCGACGAAGAAGATTCCCCGCCTAGACGTACAACCGAAGACAAGATTTACAACGTCGGGAAATAAATCTTCTTCAGTACTACCACGACCCCTTGCCGGCGAGGACGACGAGGAAGATGCTGCTCTTAACCATACCGACAACGATCCCATTCAAAGGACAAAATCTTTCAAAACCTCCCTCATGAATTGCGAAGAACCAAGCCCGTTCGCGGGTATCCGCCACATCCACAAGTCCCTTCGGTTCAAGTCGTCCGTGACCGGGCTCGCGACCAACGGTGACACCCTGCTCGTCGGGCTCTCCAACGGGAAGATCGTCGCCACGAAGCTGCCCGACCTCACGTGCCAGGAGATGGTGTACAACCCCGAGAAAACCAAGGGGGCGGGTGCTCCGGGAATAATTAGGAACGACGGCAAGACTTTGGACGACCCCGAAAAAACAAGAACGATGGTGGTGCGGCAGCGGCGCGAGGGCGCCGTGCATTTAATGGACTTCCGCGAGCCGGACCTGGTCGCAGCCGCCGTGCAGGACAGCGTTATCCTCCTCGGCTGGCAGCAGTCGAAGTGGGTGGTGCTCGCCGAGTACCTTCACACGGGGCTGATCGTCAGCCTCCACGCCGCGTCCGACCTCCTGGTGTCCACGGACGCGGACGGCATCAGCTGCTTCTTCCCGCTGGAGCGAGGATCAAAGGATAATGATGCAAATGATTTGATGCCAAAAGATTTGCCAAAAGTCGTAAAGGTAAAGCCACCAATGTACGTGCGGGCGGTGCCGGAGCCGGCCCCGGGCTACCTGATCCCGCAGCCAGGACAGCCGCACTTCTTCCGCCCGCGACTCGACCTCACGCTCCCCTGCTGCGGGTTCGCGCTGTCCCCCGGGAGGACGATTATGAATTGGAGAACCATAATGCATTGAATATTCAGATTTTGAAGATCAATCGATAGCGTATACTATAGTAGAGGAATTTTTTCCTCATTGTCGAATTCAGCTAGGGAACGGCAGCCGCGGCCAGGTCGTGGTGAAAAAAACTTTCCGCATCTACTAAAGTTACAGCACCTGCACCTCGTCCGCCTCTTGCTTTTGTCCGATCCGATTTCATTGCTAGGTGCGGGGCGCAATGCCAACGCCAAGGAAAGCCATACATGGGCTACCGCTAGAAAAACCAGCCATATTATATCTATGGGCTACCGCTAGATGGCCAAATGAGAGTGAGACGCCCATGCCTGCCCTCTCTTGCTGGGTTCATCAAGAGAGGGCACGTATGGGCGTCTCACTCTCTCCGATAGTTACTGCCCTGGGTCGTGCAGCCAGTTGTGCTTTTCCTGCAGAGTATGATATACTATACGAATAAAGATGCATCATAGTCTCCCTCGTCTCTAAGATGTTGGCGGCCTCCGTGACCACCGCCACGCCGGACCATAGTGCTTCGTACCGCAAGCTCCAGTCCTCGTTTGGGGTGCACACCGAGGTCTGGCTCGCGGCGGCACCACGGCTCGCGGCGGCACCACCTGCGCAACTGGTGTGTAATAAATCCGAGGCTCATCCGAAACCGCTGTGCGCCGCGGTGCTGCGCTTCCTGGAGGGAGCTGCGGCCGCTGCTCGTCGGGAGAGTGGTTCTTCGCCTGCTGGTTCTTCGGCTTCTAGGAACTACCCTGTGCCGCTTCGGCTGGGCGAGCTGGCCTTCAACGTTTACAGAGATCAAGATCTCAACTACAATCGATCCGATAGTGAGGCGAGATCTCCTCGAGGAGACCTCTTAATTTATATCTAGCGAGGAGGAGGTTGTGGTTGTAAGTTAGATTTCCCTAATTACACTTAAGTTCTTCTTATTTGCAGCGAGTAACGGGAGAGCTACGTCGGGAGAGGCAGGAGAGAGTGGGACCCTTCCGAGGACCGGGCTCGCGGACTGGCACCCCGCACATTTCTGACGCGACCAGCCTCCCCCTTGCAAGTAGCTGTGTTTATGACTCATGTTTGTGGTCTGATTTTGTTGATCTTTCGGCAGCCTTCCACATAGGCTCCGAAAAAGGAGGCAGCCAGTGCCAGCTGCCTCGTCCCACCCGAGACCCTCTCTCGGAGGTCTAGTGTTGCTTTTATCTGGAAAAGAGACGACGCAAATATTTTTGATAATACAAGAACTGTTTGTATGAAGAGCGAGAATAATTATCAATGGCGCGTCGATGATGTCTATCGCTATCATCTCACTTCTATCGGATTGTAGTTGCTGTGTGTAAAAGGTTCTGCGGGAGGGGGCGCGCGCGGACCTCAGTTTGTCGGCGGCGGAAGAGGAGGTTCTGCGCAAGTTCTGGGACGAGAGGTGCACTGCGTTTCCAGATCCGGTAGACGCCAGCGTGCACAACTTGTCCCCCAGCAACATGAAGAAATCTAAATCTCTTCCGAGGAAGATTAACAAGAAAAGCGACAGCTCTTTCGACGCCCTGTGGAGGGAGCGGGTGCGGAACGCGTGCAGCCTCCTGCAGCAACGCGTGAAAAGCCTGGCCTCTAGCGGGGGGCCGGCCGGGCCCCCCCCCGGCGGGGGGATGGAGAGGATGCTGGTGTTGGGACGAAGCAAATTGAAATGCAAACGCAAGAATGTGCTGCCCGAGAATAGCCGCGAGGACGACCGGGACAACATCAAATGCCCGTCGTGCGAAGCGGCCGACTGGCGGGAGATAGAAAATCTAGAAGCGGAACAAGGCGAGACCACGGGGACATCCTCATCAATCGCACCGCCCGCAGGCGCCGAAAAACGCCCAACACTACTTTGGCCCGAGTTCCGCGGCTGCGGGCGGTGTGGGTTTTTGGGGTCCGTGTGCCAGAAGACCGGCGCCCTCCTGCTTGGGCCCGGAGTGGAGGTGGAGCGATTAGGGAGAGACCAGATGGTAAGGGAGCAACTGGTAAGTTCTTTGTAATGGGCTCCTTTGGGTGGCGGATTGCACTAGGTAGGTGGCTACTACGTGGTCGAGGCGCTCTGAAAGTGAAACGCCTGGCGCGAGGTTTCAGAGACGCCCCATGCATTGTGGGGGTAGGGGGTGGCGTTCTCGTAGAGGGTAGGAGATGAGCCATGGGGAGGTCGAGGGAAGTGCTGGCAGATGAAAGCCACTGGCTAGAATGGTTGCAGGACCTGAAGAACAAGAAAGCAGTAGCAGGGAAAAAGAAGGAGCGGAGGGTGGTGATTGCATCCCGCGGTTGCCAGCTAGAGGGTCTGACAGGAATGCCAGTCTTGCCTTAGCCGCGAAAAGTAGACGCCTGTGCTCCTACTGCGTGCGGAGGACCTCTTCGTCTTCTTAGCACATACCCAAAGGGGACCCCGACGAGCCCCGAAAAAGTTGCAGTTACCACTTACCCACTTACCACCTGGTCCTTCCATAGCGCTGCACAACATGCGGCCGGTTGCAGTCCCTGAGCGATCTGATTCACTGTAACGAGGATCCGAATCTGATGACGTGGGATAAAGAAAAGAACAACAAGCCGAGTAGTTATAAAGTTGGGAAACTCACCTATTGCCACTTCTGCTTGGGGAAAACCAGGCGCTGCCAGCTTTGATCGACACACAAGGCCCATGCTGCCTTTGATGCTAGAAAGAAAGATTGATACATAGTCGTGCCGATTGCTCTCGCGGACCCATTCTCATTCTCTTTCTCATCGCCCATGGAGAGCCATAGCAGTAGCACCCCACAAGGAAGAACGATGACCCCATCACCGATGCAGCTTTTGCTTCAACACCTTCAGTACAACAGCAAACAATCATATTCGTGTAAAAGAGCAGTGACAGCGAGTGAAGACATTTCACATCGCTGCTCGATGGGACCATCATCATGGATTCATCGCTGCGTCATCGCAGGGCTCTCCTGATCTTTGTCCGGCGTTTTTGAATGATGATTCTAATTTATTAAGTACCTCTTGTTCCACTTCCTTTTCGGGTTCCGGCTTTTCTTGGTTGTCCGATTCTTGGTTGTCCGACGTTGCACTTCTTTGTTGCTTTTGCGATGGGGTTCGTTTCGTCGGAGGAAAGCATCGGAGGACTCCTACTGTACATGGCGAAGCAAAATAATGGCGCGGCCCCTCCACGTCCACGACCAGGAGGTCCACGTTTTCGGACGGCGTCTGCTTGAGGACTTCTCGTCACCGTCTCGTCGATCTCGATAGAATGGTGGAGCCTGGTGATGACAGCAGTTCTATCCGCGTGATGCAGTGGAACCTGCTGGCCACGGGTTTGCACAAAGACGGGTTCGTCCGCGGGGACCTTTTTTCGGGGTCGGGGGGGCCGGACGACGACGACGTCGCGGGGCCGACGCGGTTGCGCGAGCACCTTTTGCTCACGAAGGAGTACCGCCGGCTACTGGAACAAGAGCTCCGCCTTGACCTGGAGGCGTGGAAGCCGCTGCAGCACCTGTTCACTCTCCTGCTCTTCACCGACGCCGTCACCCCGCGCCGGTTGCGGGAGAAGCTCTTCACCGACGCCGCGGCACTCCGCGACCGCTTCAAGCACGTGGCGGAAGAAGAATTTGTTGTTCTGCAGTCCTCAACATCAAATGACTTCTGGGCGCCACTGTGCGAGTTCTTCGCAGAGGGAGTGGCTTCGCAGCTGGTGGAAGACAGCGTGCGGGCGGCATCGCTGTCTTCCACCAGGAACAAGCGCACTCCTCTTGGAAACCCGTACGATGCGGTCCACGCGGCGGCTGCGTTCTTCGCGGAAGCGTTCTTTTCAGAAGAGGGCGCAGATGAAGAGGAGCCCAAACTGCTTTTGGAGTACCGGGCTGCCTTCTCGAAGCTGGAGGAGAACCCCAAAACGCGGAACGAAAAAATGGGCGCGCTGGTTCGCAAGTGGGCGCCGCAGATCCTCACCCTGCAGGAGGTCGCCCCGGACCCTGTGAACAGACCCAGCGATGGCACGACGACGAGTGGCAAGATGAACTGTACGATTTAGAATGTTGGGAAAGAACTTTGTTTTGATGCCGCGGGGGAAAAGAACTTGTGCGGGCAGCCGGGCTGGCTTCGAGTTCATCTTGATTCGATACATAGATTAAGAAAGGAGCCTAAGTGTGCAGCGCGGGTTTGCAAGTGGGCGCCCACCTGGCCCCTTCATGTCCAGTGGCTAGAATGGTGATAGAGCAGCTTAGAAGTAGGGCAGAAGATGAGGGCGCATGATAGCGTGGCACTTTTCATCTCCACCTGGTGTCAGCTGTAGGGTGCAACGGTACCAGGGCTGCTATAGCTGCAGAAAACCACTTTTGCTTCTTGTCATCGCTGGTCCCGCCATAGCCCAATTGCTGCACCTCGTGGCCGCGCAGCCGCAGCTGTTCTTCGGCCCGGGCGGCTGCGGTCTGGGGGCCACGGGCGGGGTGGGGGCGCGAGGTAAACCTGCCACCCCCCGTGGGCTTGGGGTCGCTGGGGGGGAGGACCAGGACCAGGACCACCAACACGCCCTGGAAAAGGAAAAGTGTAGTTGGATGAAAATTGAAGAACTACAGGAACTGTTGTCGGCGAAGGATTCGAAAGACCCCGCGCGCGTGAACGAAGTTCTGGGCGATCGATTCCTGTACCGAGCCCGGAAGATCGGCCCGGCTGTGTGCGGCGTGTGCGTCCTGGTGGACCGGGAAAAGTTCAATGTGCTCGAAGCGAAGCCGATCGGGGACTTCGCTTACTTGGCGGTGGTGGAGAGGAAGCGACGACCAACGACGGGTAGTTTGGGGGGGGTGGCCCCCGCAAGCGAGGGATCCGGGGACGATTACTACAGGTAAAAACAACCAACAAAAAAATTTCATCCACACACGACATAGAGACCAGATTTAGATTTACTACATAGGGCCTGCTACTTTGCACGCGAACGCGATACATCGGATATAGGCATCCATCTTGTATAGGTGAGGCCACCAGAAGAGCGATCACCAGAATTGAATCAAGTCTGGTGATCGCTCCTCTGGTGGCCTCGACCTCTCCCTCGCGCGCTCTACAAGTCGACGCCTTTGATTCAGTGCCAGACCAACATAGTGGCGGGACCCAGTAGAATGCCGCCATTGGCCTCATCGGTGTGCAGACGTTGGCTGACGCTGAGGCGGTTGGTAAGAAGGAAGATTCGTGCTGAGGCCACCAGAGGAGCGATCACCAGAATTGAATCAAGTCTGGTGATCGCTCCTCTGGTGGCCTCAGATAGGATGCTATTTTTTACGAATCCAGAAGGAGGTCCGAAATAAATCCGCCCGAAATTCTGAATGTGAGCGTGCGGCGGTTCATACTTATCACGAGAAAGCACAACAACAGCTAGATGCTAGATCGTGGATGAGCCTGTGATATGGTTTCGTTGTCGGTTGATTGTTTCCAGCTCCGCTTGTAACAGCCGCGTGAGCCCTTCGTGGTGGTGTCCGCGCATTTGAAATCGGGGAGCAACAGAATTTCCGGCGAGGAGCGCGGCGCCCAGATTTCCCAGATCCTGGACGCGGTCGACAGCGTAAACGAACTTGCTCGAAACTGGCCGGTAATTCTCGGCATGGACGGGAATTACGACCAGGGACTGTGCGGCGCAAACTACCCCGAGGACTCGGAGGCGGTGACCGGCGGATGGGCGCTGCTGCGCGAACGCGGGTACCGGAATTGGGTGGAGTTGGGGAGTTCCGGTTCAGAGGAGGTTGATATAATGGACAACGATGATTTCCGGGACTCCCACGTGGTCACGGTGAACAAGATGCGGGGAATGTTTTCGTCCCAGGTGGCGAAGTGGGGCGAGTACATGCTGCGGAACATCGACTACGTCTTCGTCCGCAGCACTCCTGCTCCTTCCCCAGACACAGGAGAAGATAAAAGTAAAACAAAACATCAGAGCTTGATGCGTCTGCGTCTCGCCGAGGTGTGCAACGCCTGCGATCTGCAGAGGTACTCGAAGCGGGGAGTCCTGACGCAGCTGCGGGAGAGCTGCACGCTGGATGACATCTTGCGGCTCGATCTTGCGGCTCAGGCGGCTCAGGCTCCGCCGGGTTCACGTTCACCCCGATCGGCCATGAACCGGGGTTTTGTGGGCCGGCTGATGCCGAGCGGGGAGAACCCGAGCGACCATCAACCGGTGGTGCTCCAACTGCAGCTGGTGCGTGGTTCTTAGGATTAGGTCCACTACCACTGGCTCGTTTAATGCATCGGTCAGCTGCTGCTGCTCTCGCTCATAAACAGCTGCTCTGTGATGTGTAATACTAAGATTAATACCTGCTGCCGAAGATGTAGATGATGCGGCGATGCGGCGCTTAACCGATTGGAGCCATTAAAGGCAGACGAGTACCCCTTCCACCTATGCCCTTTGCGCCTCCGCCCTCGCGCAGCCCTTCGTGTGCAGCCGCGGTTCTTCTCCCGTCGGTCTGGATGAAGAAGTGCCGCACTTCTTCTACTTCTCCCAACGGTCTTGCTGGAAACAATATCATGTGTAGTACGTCTCTAGGAGATGGAGATCCGCGCTCTTCTAGAGATGCCAGCCGCAAACGCAACTACTTTGATCATTCCGAGAAATGCACTGTCGGGCTTCAATTTAGGCAGCGGATGTAAGCCAGCGCAACTGATTCGGAATGTTGAATATTGTTAGGATCAGCAAATATGTGACTTCGATCCGCGCGGCCCCGCGCGTTCCGAATGATTTCCCAATCGCATGATCCTCCCCATGCTCGTGAATCTGTCGATCCTGGTCGACTACTGAAAGTGACGAAAATTGCCGTTCCTCCTCTAGGCTAGAAAATCGATGATGTGGGCTGAGTTCCCACATACGTGCTTTCATGAATTTCCAGGATATTGGAGTGCCATAGCACCTGCCCCGAATATCCTTGTTGTGCTGGTTATTTGCGTGTGGTGAGTGTTTTACATTCTCCAACACCTTTAGCCAAAGTCGCTACTTCAGTACGCAGTAAA
>RXOD01006110.1:0-11249 GCA_005223375.1 Amoebophrya sp. AT5.2
TCCAGCCGATCTTCTCCCTCCAGTAGCCGCAGCTGCAGCAGTCGCAGAAGGCGAGGGAGTAATACCAAAACCTATACCACCTGTTGTAGTACCAGAACGAGAGGACCTACCGCTACCCGTGGCCGTTGCAGAAGAAGAGGAAGCCGAACCAGCAGAGGAAGCCGAACCGGCAGCAGTAGAAGCTGGGCCTTGCAGTTTGCCTGAAGCCGGTAGCAGCAGCAGTTCACAAACTCCCTTAGGCGGAGCGGCGACTGGCAGCAGCAGCACTCCACAGAGGCCGGGCGCTTTGGAAGATGCGGCGCAGCACAGCGTCTGCAAGGTGGAGGGCGGTGTATCGTCAGCCGGATCAAGCAAGTCAGAGATGAGCTTGAGTACGGAAGGCGGAGAAATAAACCCTGGAGGGGTGTCTTCAAGTAGTGCCAGCGCGGCATCAGCAAGCGAGGAGCCAGCGCCTGCTGAGGCCGCGGTGGCGCTTGACGACGCCCGCGCTCCCCCGGATGAACCGGATCGCGAGGTCCTCTCCGGAGAGGACGCAAAACCGTTGACGAAGGTCGAGAGCCTGCAAGAGGTGGTCATCGATCGAGTAGACTCTCATCCTGGTAGTTCATCCGGGGGTGGGCGGATGTTCGAGGAGGACGTGCTGCAGTCGGATGTAGTTGCTCCGCCTTCAAAAGCGCCGGAGATGACCACCTCTGCCGCCGCTACGCCGCCGAACTCTGCCGCCGCCGCGTCAACCGCTGCCTCCGCCGCGTCAACCGCTGCCCCAACACCTCCCTCCTCTAGCGCAGGCTCCTCGTCGTCTTCATCGTCCACTTCGACTTCTGCCTCGTCGGACAACATCTACCACAAGTTCTTCGAAGAAGATGACGCCTACATGGCGAACGTGAGGAAGGACCTGAGGAGGGACCAGTTGACCGTAGAACAAGTGTTCGGAGACACGCAGAACCTGTACAACGAAGCAGTGACAGCCGCGGTGCTCAGCAGCAGTGCTCGGACGGATTTCACGGGACACCTCAGCGCGGCAATCGGACAGGCACAGAATCGAGGTACTTCTACTGTCCAGCTGCAGTTCATCATCTGTCACCACCTCCGACGAAGTAACAGTCACAGTTACAGTTTGGATTCATCGCTAGAGAATGCAATCGATACTGGTCGCTATAAAGCGGATGCTCGCAAGAAATGAGACAATCATCACCCGCTTCAACCGTCGGTGAAACGAAAGC
Source organism: Amoebophrya sp. AT5.2 (assembly GCA_005223375.1). Classification (NCBI taxonomy): domain Eukaryota; class Dinophyceae; order Syndiniales; family Amoebophryaceae; genus Amoebophrya; species Amoebophrya sp. AT5.2. Next base: position 1,224 of record RXOD01006110.1, read on the forward strand.
TGGAAATGAATTGAAACAGTGGCTTCCGCTTCACCGTCGGACCACTCGCACCCTTCCACGCCCGGTCGCTCCAGTCACAGCACCCAGAGCTACACCCAGTCCGCGGCTGGCTATCTCACTTCGCCCAAGATCCTGCGGTACTACAACCGTTTGCGCCGCGAGGACTCCGCTTCTGGCGCAGACGAGAAGACTTTGGGCCTGATAATGGCCGAGGGCAGGAAGGAGCCGGCTGCTTTCTTGAGCTATGGCAGGACCAGGTGGTAAGTGGGTAAGCGGTAAGTGAATTTTTTTGGGGGCTCTACTCCGGGGTGCCCTCTCTTGGTGGTCCTAAAAAGAGGCCTGCAGTAGGAGGAAACAGAGGCGGCTTTTCGCGGTCGGCAGGCCTGGTGGAGGCACTCGTCCTGCAGCCTAAAGCCGACAACCAATGAATCGCCACCCTAGGCGGCCTCTTTTGCCCTGCTTTCAGGCCTTATCACCACTGTAAAGACTGTGGCTTTCTACGACCGCCCGGCGTTTTCTACTAACTTACCATCGCTGGTCCCTTCATATGAGCCAACTGGCCACGGCGAGGGACCACCTGGGCCAAACGCTGTTACATCTGGCTGCGGAGTACGAGTCCCCCAACGCCTTCAAGTTGATCGCCTGGCTCGCGAAGGACGTCGCCGTTCCGATCGACGCGATGGATTTTCAGCAGCAGCGCACGGCCCTGATGCGCGCCGTGGTCGGGAAGAAGACCCAAACGGTGAAAATCCTGCTCGATTGCGGCGCGTCGTTCACAAAAAGGGATGGACTGGGCGTGACGCCGGCGATCTATGCGGCGCAGGAGAACGTGAAGGAGGTGTTGTGGATCCTGGTGAATCGGGACGAGGGGGTCCTGTACCAAACGGACGTGAACTTCTGCAATTGCATCCACTGGGCGTGCTCGAAGGGACACACGGGCATCGTGCGATACCTGAGCGACCTCAAAGCGGACTTTGGGCACGTGGACGAAAGCGGAAACACACCGCTGCTCAGGGCAATACAGGCGGAGGAGTTGGGTACCTACTTAGATTAATTTTGTAGAGTCCCAAACCGCGGCCGCGCTGCAGCGATGGACGTGAAAAAACAGGAGCACCGCCACAGTGGCGCTGTGGTGGTTTTTATGTATAATTTGTAGGGGGTGTGTAGGTCGTGGTGAGGTGTTTACTTTACATCCTTGGTCAAATGATCGATCCGAATTCCCTTCTGCTTGAATTCTTCAAATGAAGCCACTTCTTCCACCTGGCAGCTGCTGCCCGTGATAATCCGATTCCTTTCTGAAAACATCGGCCAGGTATTGCCCAGTTGCTTCTGGAGCGGAAGCTTGGGTCAGTGAACGACAAGAACAAGGACGGGTTGGACGCTTTCGGAATGGCCGCAACGAGGTCTGCCGTCGCGAACAAGCAGTTCATAGACATGTATGACCACATGCAAGCCACCGCCATCGACGACACTAACGCTGACGCAGCGGAGTCGGTACTTAATCTTGTTCTTGATGCTGTCTTTAGTTTTGCTTTTGAAGATCATACGCTCGCTCCTGCTTGCACTTGCTTTGTTTTTCGAAGTTTGAATTTCGAAGATCCCCGATCATGGATCACAACTGTTTATCTAGCTCACAGGACGACGACGGCCCCGGGTCCCCTGGCGGTGGCGAGGACCACGACGACTCGAACACCCAATCGCTGCCCGGCGTCGGCGACACCACCAAGACCAATCCCTCGTCCCTCGCCAACATGAACGGGGTGCGCCAGCGCATGAGGGCCCGCGGCAAGAAGATTTTTTCAACGGTGCGCAGCCTGATCCGGTTTCGGCTGCCGAAAAAGGGCCGGTTCGGGCTGATGTTCAAAAACGTTCAGTACGCCAGGCGGTTCTTCAGACAGGTGTTCGTCCCGCACGCGGGTCCGTGCGTCGTGTTGTTCCTCCTCTTCCTCACCATCCTGCTGCGGCGGAAAATCCTGTGTCCCCGAGGAGAGGCAGACAAATTTTCCCACGGCGACGCGCTCCTGCAGCACACCTCGGACGCCACCCCGACCTCCGCCGCGTGGCTGAACGTGAACAGCGGGCAAACATCACCAGAATCTTCGGCAGACATTCCGACAGTCGACCCACTAAACGCCGGGTTCGAGCTGGCGCCGTCGGTTTTCTCGCGCATTCTCCACTCGGTCCGGTCCGCCTTCGCCTTCGCGTCGCTGCTGGCCGCGGTGCTGTCCTTATTCGAGTGCGGGATCGGGGTCTTCTTCGTGCTGTCGCTGTTCGCGGACCCGGGAAACCACCCGAAGGCGGCTGACGGCCGCCAGGCCCTTCTGCGCCACTTCCGCGAGCTCGACAGCGCGAAGCTGCTCGAATCCCACGACCCGAAAACAACGAAGGCGAGCATGTCGAAGAACTTCCGCTACTGCGACGCCTGCCACATCGAGAAGGGGAGCAGGGTGGAGCACTGCCAGTCCTCAAACTTTTGCGTGACCGAGTACGACCACTACTCACCGTGGGTGAACAACGCGGTGGGGCGGGGCAACCACCGCTTCTACCTCCTCTGGCTGGTGAGCATAGCGGGGCAGTGCGGGGTGTGCACGCTGGCGTACGGAAAATGCTTCTTCGGGGAGCTGCTCGGTCTGGGGTCTTCTTCTAGAGGAGGGAGTACGAGTACGAGTAGCGGAGGCGCCGCAGACGGAGAGCCAACGCGAACCCCAAGTAGCGACGCAAGTCGTGCGGGAATCACTCGCCGCCCTCCCGCTGACATAGCTAGCCCGGCGCCCGCGAACGGCAATTACGAGCTCAACCTGAACCTGGACGATAGCGCGCCGCAAACCTTTTGCGGGGAGGTGCTGTACCTAAGCCTCCTCGCGGCCGCGGTCGTTGCCCACGGATTGCTGTTCCTGTGGGCCTGGAAGCTGTTGAAGAAGCAGGCCCGGCTAATCGGGCAGAACCTGACGTGCAACGAGAGCGACAACCGCATCCGCTACGAGCACTTCTGGGTGAAAAAGGACCTGGAGGGCGGAGGCAAGATCGAGTTCGTGAACCCGTACGATCTGGGATCGCGAAAGGCGAACTGGGTGGCGTTTTGGAAAGGGGAGAGATCTTCGAAGGGTGGGGGAAAAGGAGGAGGAACGCGAAGGGTGCTGTAGTGACGTCGCGTTCCTCTTCCTACCCCTGTCCTCGGCACTGTGACGAGAGGTTGGACCCATGTACTATGGTCCCATGGCCCGTGGGTGTAGGACGGCAAGTGGAAAAAAACGGAACTCCCTGTACCTAGTCGCGCAGAAATGACACCGAGGAGGACGGCCCAGACGGGCTGCGCCTTCGATGTATCATCACATTTGGCCGCTACATGATACGCATATGCGGACAACTACCCATTGCAATTTGTACATCCTACCTTTTACCGCCATTGGATCGCGCGCGCGGCAATGATCGACGCCGCATGATTTACGCAAAGCGAAAAAATGAAAAACGACAACCGCGCAAAGCCGCTGTCAGTCAATGACCGTCATGACAACTGGTAACAACTGCAAGGAATCGGCTCACTTACGTCCACAATTCAATACTGGCCGCCGCTCTGCGGGATGAAGATCCGGCCCGGTGACGTCTTCGCTGTTCCGCTCCAGCGGTATTCCGCAGAAGAAGTACTAATACAAAAGTAAGGGCGGCAATCACTTGATCTTGAACGAGGTACCGGTCGTGAATCACTACCGAATCTATCAAAGGCCCAACGTGAGAAAAATGCAAAAAAAGGTGCAGTTTGCCGCAGGAGACTCTGAAAGAGCACATCGCGACCGGTAGAGTCGGCACTGCAGCGCACCTGCAGCGTTCATGGAGCCGCTCTTCCCCACCACCAGCTCCTCGTCGGAAGCTCCCGAGCCCTCTCTCCCGAGCCCGGCGGTCATCATGGCCGAAGGAGGTTTTTACGACTTTGCGGAATTCCGACTGCGGCGCAGCGTCAGCTACCTCATGCTCGTCGCGTGTTTGATTGGGAGTATGCTGTTTTTCGCCGGCGGCGTATTCACGACGATGGGGGTGCCGCTCCGGTTTGTGAACCCCCTCGTGAACTGGCCGAACCTAATCGGCGTGGTGTACTTTGGCATCTCCGCAGCCTGCGCCTACCTGCAGTTCCGCTTGGGTTTAGCGGCGGGAACGGACGAGGAGGTTCTTGCGCCTCCGTTCCCGCCGCTGCTAGACCCCAGCGGAACTGCGGGAAGTACAGGTAGCATCGTCGCTCGCTCGCGGCGGCAGCCCGTCGGGTCCCTGTCAGAGCCGCTGGTCGTGGGGCCCCGCGGCCCATTTTTAAGCACGACTGACGAGATGGCAAGGCAGTTGTTTGAAGAACAAGACTACGCTGCGGCACTGAGCGACAGCGCGCGGATATTTCTGACCCGTTTCGCCGTCGGGCCAGGAACGGGAACTTCGGCGCCGCCCATTTTGGGCCCGGCGCAGGGTGAACCACCAAACATTCAGCGCATGGAGTCGGAGGAGCTCACTTTTAAGGGTCCGCGGCTTTTTCTATCCGGAGTTGGCGGTCCGCATCACACTGCGCGGGGGCGGAGCTTGAAAAGGCCCACTAATGATCATGGAGCTCATGATCTTGCGGGCGACTGCGAGGCGGCCCTCCGGCGAACAACGGCGAGGTCAAGCTGCATATTAAATGCTCAAGATGAGGAACTCGATGTCGATGCGGATGGAGGCAGACGGTCCACCGTCGCTCCCGTGAGACCACGGACGTCGACCAACCACATGAAGGAGCATGATGCCTTTGCGCCATCATCTTCCAGCGCGGCCTATCACTGCGCAGAGGACCAGAAAACTGGGCGGCGCGGCGTCCTGCAGGTGGAAGCACGGGAAGAGCGGTGCAACAAGTTTCTGTTCGACTTGACGGCTTTCAGGAGGTCTCGAGGTCGGCGCCGCGCGAGTAGCGACACGGACGCGGAAGTTTTACGACAAGTGGTTGCGGCGCAAATTCTTCCAGAAACGGGGGCACGAAGGAGCCGCAACCCGAGTAGAACCTCCAACACGACCAGTATGCAGCAACCGGAGCCAGCTGCGGTCACAAATACAACGACCCAGACAAATAAGGCAGACACTTCTACTCAGCGTCGCAGCACCACGTTCGCGGTGACGACAGAGCACATAACGATTATCGATGAAAATCCTTCCTCAGACCGCTCCAGTATTTCTGTGTCCGACCATTCCTCTTCGCCGACCTTGCTGTCCGGCCCCCCCGGGAGCGGCGCTACATGTTCCTCGTCTAAAATACGGCACAACCTTGAGCACGCGGCTGTTGTGATTTTGAATCTCGGCAGCACGTTGTTCACTTTTGGCACGGTTGTGCTGGCCGTCCCGAGCTCGGAGGAGAGGCCGCGGTGGGTGTTTCTGTACTTGATTTTCTGGGAGTTCGTGGTTGGGAGTTTGTGCTTCTTCGTCTACGGGGCACTGGAGATTCTGCTCACCCACCCCGCGGTTTTCGGCTGCGTCTTCGGCGGGGGCACGACCAAATATCGCCGCAATAAAGATCTACGTCCTCAGGACGAGAGGCCGGAACATGATGTTGACGAGAGAGCTCCTGAAGAAAAAAACCCAACCCCCCAACAAGAGAGCCTGCTTTCCGAAAAGCTGTGTGGCTGGGCGGATTGCGTCGGAGGGCTTTCCTTCCTCACCGGCTCCGTGGGGATGGACGTCCGGTTCTTCTGTCCGGGAGCTCCGACGAAAATAAACGCCTGCACCGCCATTTTCGAAAAGGACATCACGGGCGCGTGCTTTCTGGTTGGCAGCTTTTTGTACGGCAGCAGTGCCATGCTCGGGTTTGGCCTTTGGACCGTGGACCGATTCGGCTGGGGCCTCTTCCTGCCGCTCAGCCACTACTTCGACCGCACGAGGTCATCCCGTTCTCGAAGTACTAGTTCTCCAGCAGCAGAAGTGCTCAGCTGTCAGAGCAGACCCTCTGATCATGTTGTCCCAGAAGCGACATCATCAACTTCCCATAGTAGTTCATCCGACACTCTCGTCGACGTACTTGCGGATCTTCATTCCAAGAACGAGGCTTGCGCCGCCACAAGCGAGATGAAGATCCGCATTCTTTCCCGCGGCACGCTGACCTCCATTTTCCTCTACTGCCTCGTCACCACGCTCGGCTTCCTGAATGTGTGTTGCTTTCTCGCGGTGATTTATGGGGAAGAGGGACTGGACGCGCTGAACTACCCCGCGGTGGCGTACCAGTTCCTGGTCCTCTCCTTCGCGCACCTGCTCTTGCTGCTGCACAGCGACATGACGCGGCTGCCGGTCCTGCAGCCGTACCGTTTTCTCGTGCTCAGCCTGCGCGCCCTCTTCGTCTGCTGCGGCGTCGTGGAGCTGCTCACCTTCCTGGCGCACCTGCGGAGAATGAGCAGAGCGATAGCTGCATCAAGTGAAGCGTAAGAAAGAGTATCGATGTCGATCGATAACAATAGAGAAAGAGTGTACAGCTACAGGCACCACAAGAACGCGCGTGATTACATTTTCTCGATTGATTTTGCAACATGCTCCCTACTGCAGCTAATGTATAGCTTAAGAAATTTTTGTAGATGAAAACGTAAACGCCACCAGTGATCGTGATGTTAAGTTGTACGCAGAAAGAAAGAGCGCCCACTGGTGATGGCTCGAGTTCTAGCGCCAGATCGAAAAACGAATTCCAAAGGGGCCGCGGCCAGGTGAATCCAAATCGGTATTAACGATATGGGAATGAATGCTGCAACATGTTGCACGGCTGAGAAAGACCAAGTCAATGAACCCTAATAAAATGAAATCTGCGAAAATTCCGGCTTCTGCAAATAATCGCGACGAAGGCACCTGCGCTGACAAAGGATTTTCTGAGCCCATGCGATATCATGTGCTGCTGTTCCTTGGCGAGTGCCAGGATACTAATGCGATTTTTACGAGGACCAAGTTCTAGTTCAAAAACAAATTTTGAAAATTGACACAAACACAAGAACAATCTAGATTAGAAGATAGGTACTAGATCATAGCTGAGGATACGGATTTCTTGATCTTTCACGCCGCCTAGGGCTAGGCGACCACTAAATAAGTACACAGAAATCATAATCAACACGAGCACCCGTTTAATACGGACTCGTACTACATCAGCAGCTACAGGCCGAGGGGGCTGCATCGGAGTAAGTATATCCTTTTCGGTTTTAGTAGTTCTACGGGTAGGTGTAGGAGTAGGACCTTTGATCGATTGAGCGAGCGGCCTCGTGAACATAATGGCCGACGCCGCTCTTCCCGGGACATCGCTTGCCACCGGCGCGTCTTCCTCCTCATCAAGCCGCAAGCGCCCTCTCGAGCCGGGCCACACCCACAGCGCGGCACCTGGCCATCGCACCACGACCCTCGGAGATGATCAACTGGATCACGAAAGCGTCGAGGCAACATCTTCCTCGCCCGCGGCCAAGCGGCGCAAGATAGACCTCCCGATTTCAGTCGACGGTAGCTGTCGATCAGCCGTCGCGGAGCTGGAGAGCCTTCAGGCGGAGATTCTGTCGCTCGAAGAGCGGTGCGCGATCGAGCAGATCACGAAACAGACCGAGGCAGAGACGAAGCGACGGCCCTATCTCCTCCAGCGCAGCCTGGCCCTGCGGAAGATTCCGCAGTTTTGGCGCCACGTGTTCGAGAGCCTGCAGCACTTGGCCGAAGCCTCGTGGGTGTCTGAGGCCTCGTCGACCGATCGGGGGGGTAGTTGTGGTCGTGTGGAGAAGGAGGCTTCTGCGGTAGGAGGAGCCCCGTTATCATCTGTCATCACGCCGAAAACGTGCACGACGAAGCCGCTGAGCCTGAAGGCCCCAACCAAAACGTTCAAGGGGAAAATAACGTCGAAGACAAGCAAAAGCAGCCGGAGCAGTCGGGGCAGCGGCAGCTGCGGCCAAGGCGAAGGCCAACACGAGGAGGAAATACTTGGCAATACCGAGTTGATGGACCGGTCGGTAACGAGCGTGGCCGAGGCCGGCTTGCTGGGAAAAATTATGGGTTTCTCGGCCGGAAGTCAGCACCTTCCCGCATATGATGACCTGAAAAAGATGTCCTCCTCCTCGCCACATCAGAACTCATCTACTGGAGGCGGCCTTTTTGGCGTGACGATGACGGAGGCCGCAAAATGTCTGCTGTGCTCCCTGCAGGAGGTTTTCCTGAACGAGAACACCGACGAAAACGGCAGTCACACCTACCGACTGGAGTTTTTGCCGAACAAGTTCCTCGCCCCAGCACAAGTACACGACGACCAACACCAACCGGGGCACAAGATCCCCGGGACGATGAACACCCTCGAAGTACTAGGGGCCAGCAACACCAGCAACATAATCGTCGAGCGGATCGTGAAGATTTCGGACGAGCACCGGAGGACGGTCACGGTCAAGGGCTGCAACTGGAGGAGAAACTGGAATGCTAAGAATTCGAATTCATCCAGTTGTTGCGCAACCGGCAGCTCGCCGCCGGAGCTGGGTGTATTTGCCCGCTGGCTGGACGGGAGTTTGGAGCAGGATCTGGGCGGCGAATCGGCCGTGGGCTACCTGTTCCGCAACTACGTGTGGGAAAACCCGCTACAGGTCTACGAACTGTCGCACGCCTTCCGGGAAGGGTAGTAGAACAAGAAGCGATAGCGATCATGAAGGGCGGCCGAGAATAACTCGATCGACCGCGGCGGCGGTCATCGACCACGATACCTGATCGACATTTAACGAACTCAACGAATTTGCTTCTTCATTCCGCACTGGTGTTGAAGTAAGTTGATCGCGTTTAAAATCCAAATACAAGGATTTCAAGCACCATGACAAGAACATGCTGCGTACGCACGTGCTCTTCGTGCCGAGCCTGTGTACCGTACCAATTTTCCCCACGCTGAAAAGTGGCGATTGGAGCCTGAACATCCTCGAATATCGAATCAAAGACCAAAAGTGTTTTTTCTTGTCCTTCCGAACCCGTGATGAGTTGCTTGCGATCCCTTGCGATCGATACTTAAATTTACTGGGGTAGTTGAAAATTTGAATTTCATCGAGTTCGAGGTATCAACTGGTATGTCACTTCTGGTTCTGCTGGAGCTGAGAACTTTATCAAGTTCTAGGTCACCTTGCAGGCGCTGGCGCGCGCGAATTTCCGTAGAATTTCTTTCGTAGAGAGTGCGTCGGTTTTCTTGGTAATTTCCGCATCCTGCGTAAGTAGCTTCATCGAAATAAGATGTCTCATCTGCGCTACGCACCCTTCTACGCGCTGCTCGCATTCGAGTTCCTTACGTTCGCCCGGCAACATGTAGTCGAGGCCGCTCCGAGCAGGGAACTGCTCGTCGAGGCCCGTGGATTTAAGGGAGTTTTGTGGAGCCACACGTTCTCCGGCGGTCTCGCCCGTACGCTCGTCGGCGATGTGAAGCAGCACCACTTCCTCGCGTCACAGCATGGTACTTGTACTATTTTTCCCGGGGAGCAGCTGCAGCAGGAGCAGGACGACGCCGCTTCATCCGACGCGGACCTTTGCGACAAGGCTAGCGAAGCCGCGGGAGCTGGTGGTGGATGCGACGGCGGACCCCGACCAGAATGGTTCACGGCTCTGCAAATCCGGTTGGAGAGTTTTGAAGACGCGGAGGGTGTCAAGCATCGCTTCCCCGCACCGGCGCCCACCACAGAACAGGTAGCGACGGAGGAGAGCGCCACGTTGGAGGAGTTTCTCCAGGACGACACCTTGCCCTTGGCGCTCGTGTTTCGCGTCGCGTGGAGATCGGAGGCATCCCCCCCAGTGACGAAGCTCGTCCTGCAGATAGTGGCACAGCCCTGCTGTTTCACCGAGAAGGGGTGGAAAATCGTGAGCACTCTGCTCGCGCCTCGGGTCGGCGTCGAAAAGAACGTAGGGCTGGCACAGGACGCCGAGGAGGTGGCGCGATTGCTGGGCTCTTTGTCGCTATCTTCCGACGAAGAGGCCGCGCGACGGCGTGACGGGTCGAGGGGGAACAATCTGTTGCGCGCGGCGCTGCGCCGCACTGCGGCTGCCGTGCGGCATCTG
>RXOD01006111.1:0-11244 GCA_005223375.1 Amoebophrya sp. AT5.2
AGGCGCTTGCGAAGATGTGGGGACGAGGTACATCGGCAAGGCATAGAAATTTCTAGAAATGGCCAGGAGTTTGCTGTAGAAAAAAGCTCTATTTTGCTGCAGTAAAATTTCTACTTTGCTGTAGTAAAAGTTCTATTTTGCAGCTGTAGTAGAAATAGATTTTTCTAGCTTTCTAGTTATTTCTAATCTTAGAAATTCTAGAAATTTCTACCTGAGGGCTAGAAATTTCTATTAAAATAGATTTTTCTAGTTATTTTGTATTTATACACCGTTGTAGCCGTATGGTGAAACTGCAGGTACTGACGTTCCGCGACGAGGAGGAAGCGATACCGCCGGGGAAGTACCGTGTGGTCATGGGTGAGAACTACTTCGCGGGCCTCGGCAAGAAGGACACCGACAACGTGGGCGTCTCGTGCTCCTACGTCATCGCGTGCGCTGCACGGAACGAGGAGGACAAGTTCGACAATGAGAACGACATGAGAACGAGGAGGAGGATCGACTATGAGAACGACAAGTTTGACAACTGGCGCTAGCAGCTTTCTGTGAGTTAACGCGGGTTGAACCTGGTCCATGCTGCCACCGCAAATAGGTTCCTGCACATATCATGGGTTGCGTGTACCGCGCCTAGTATGATCCCCACCGATGGCGGATTTGTATATGTAAGTAGGCCAGACAGTTTTGAAAGGCAAACGCTCCCCCGCCGCCCAACTCAGTTGCAGCGAGCAGGAAAGGTGTGGCAGTGGCGACCAGCGCCCATCCTTCGATGCCATCGGCAGCTTCGGCACAGGATACAACAAGGAAGGAGATCTCATTTTCAATTTGCAATTTTGACAGGACGAAGTTATACCTAATTTCTACCCGAATAATAAATATATAGACACCCCGTCAAGGTCAATCAGTTCACGAAGGTACCACTGGAGAATGGCCGTACCCCACAAATTTTTTTCTAGCATAAAAGCGAAAGTGAGATGTGGGGGCACATACAAATTTTATGAGAAAAGACCAGATTGGATCTGGCCCATAAAGTACAAAGAAGTGGGGAGGCGGAACGGGGAGGGCTTTTCAGCCCCCGCCCGCCACTCTCTTGGGCTTGTTGTCGTTGGACTTCGCTGTTCAAAGGTGCTTTTGCTCACTCTCTCGCCGTTGATTCATGCTGCTTGCTATACATGTTGACATGCACCGACCATCGAATGGCTATGAGATGAGTTGCTGAGCGTGCCGCGTGCGTGCTCTTTGCGGATAAAGACGGAGGCGCGCTGACACCACCTCCTCGTGGTGCCTCTGGTGTCCGACCTGCGTGCTCATGGCGTGGGGACTTGCTGAGTGTGTCAGTCGCGGGAAAGGCTTGGCAGAGGCGGTTAGTCGTTGTCGTGCTGCGTAGAATTATCAATTTTCGCGAAAGGAAAACAAAGCAACAAGATCATGTCGGCGTCGCAGCTGTTTGCCGACGAACTTCGGTTCGCGGAGCTGGAGGTGCGTATCCGCAGTATGATTCTCGACCTCCACGGCCCCGTCGTTAAGGACACCGACGCCCTCGGGAAACGGGTCCACCAACTCTTCGATATCGAGGAACGCCACGACGAAACGAAGAAAGATGTGGCGCTGGTACAACCCTTGCTAGCGGAAGTCTGTTCAATTTCAATTTGGCGAAGCAGTTCCAGCTAAGGCCCATGCTTAGTGCAGCTGGAGTTTCATTTACTTTCCTACGGTCAGGGTCACCGGTCACGACACCTCGACATAGAAAAACCTGCAGCAGCAGCAATGAGTCCCAAACTCCTTCAGTTGCGCACGGAGCTTCGTGCCGAGGCGTCTCGCGCGGCGGAGAGCGTCGCCACGGTCGAAGAGAAGCTCTCCGCCGCGGTAGTAGACGTCCAAACCGATCTCTCGGGAACGAAGGCCAGGGCCGCGGCGGCGGAGAGCGGTCTCGAGCTGCTCGGGGAGAGCGTGGAGAAGCTGAAGAACAGGTTCGAGGACGAAAGGGGCAAAACGGAGAAGAACGTGGAGAAGCTGAAGCAGAAACTGAAGGAGGTCGAGGACCTGCTGTTTACGACGCGCGGCGAGGTTGAGGAATGCGCGAAGGAGGCAGAGGTCACCGATTTGGAGAGCAAGGTCGACGCGAAGATGAAACAACACCGGGAGGCGGTGGACGAGCTTTCTGACGGTTTGAAGGGGCTGTTTGCGAAAACGGAGCACCTGCAGAGGGAGCAGACGAAGGTCGGGGAGGTAGCGGCGTCGCAGCTGAAGCGGTCGCAGGCAATGGAGATGAAGGTGTCCACGATTCTGGATGCCGGGGGGAGAAGCTTCGGGAAGGAGCAGTCGAGCAGCGGGGGCGGAGGCCTGGCCGCGCAGACGGCGACGTTCCTGCGGGAGATCCGCTCGGGGTTCCGGGACGAGATGACCAAAATGCGGAAGGAGGGAAAAGACATCCTCACCGCCGTGGAGGAGGTGAGAAACGAGATCGCGGAGAAGATGGACGAAATGCGCGCCGAATTCCAGAAGAAAATGAAGGAGGTGCGCGAGAACAGCGCTTTTGGCGGCGATCATGGCAACAGAAGAAACGTCGCCAGAGGCGGAATGCGCGGTGCCCACGGCCACTTTTCACAGCGGCAATCGGTCGAAAGCGCCGGGGGCTCCGCGGCGTGGTCTCCGGCATCGGCCGGGAGCGGAGTGCCGCCGCGCAAGAGCTTCTCAAGGCCTTCTTCCTTTTACAACCTGCCACACCAGTCGAGCCCTGGATCCCCTTCCCCGAACCGCCGCGGGTCCATGGACAGCAACATGCCCTTCCCGCGCAGATCCTTTGATTCCACTGGCAGCAATGCGGACGTTGAGGCCGACTTGGCCCGCCGTTCCTTCCCGCTCGGGGGCGCAAGGAAGCAATCTTCTGCCTCCCTCGGTGGCGGTACTTCTGCGTCTATCGCACAACACTCTCGCGGCCAGATCGCGCGCGACCACGGCGTGCCCGACGCGACGGGCGCTTATCTTCATGGGAACAGCCCCGATCTTCATGTTCATGGGACATCGCGGCGCAACTCGTTCGGGTTCGGTACGGGCCGCACGGTGCGCCGGCTGCGCGCGGCCAGCATCGAGTCTCAGGAAGCCCACGACTTTTTCAGGGAGAAGTTTTTGCGCGCGGGCGGGAGCCAGGCAGACCTGCCCGTGCCGGACCGATGTCTGCCGCTATTCAACGATCTGGACGATCTGGACAACATTATTCGGGAGCGCAGCGGGGAGACGGAGGGGAGCGGCGCGAAAAAATCGGGGGAAGTCGACGTGAAGGAAAAGGGGGTTAAAGGGGTCGTGGTGTATGGAGTCGTGGGGAAGAATAAAATGAATCAGCCGGTGAAGGAGATCGTGGTGTCAGATCCAGACATTCTGATTGCCCCCGGCAGTGCTGCGGCGGTTGCTGGTTCAGACGGAACTACGGGCAGTCTGATGCAGTCTGATGCAGCGGAGGCACAAATCCCAGTCGGTGGCGCTGGTGTGTCAGGGCCGGTACCTCCGCAGCAACTGGGCGCACCTTCGGCCTCGTACCTGCGGACGCGGCCGGAGCACGTCGGGTTGCTGCATCCGGCGCGTTTTCTCGAGCCGCGCGTTAAGAACGCGGAGGTGACCATCAACGTGCTGCTGAATTGCGTGCGAGCGCTTTTCGGCGCGGTGCAGCAGCTGGTACTTGCAAACGCAGTGTCATCTCCGATGTCTGCTGCGTCGCCGAGCCATCTGCAGAGTCTGGGACTACTAGGATCCCCTCTTGCTACTGCTACACGACATGCACAAGACCAACCAGACGCCGAGGATTCGTCGGCCGCCTGCTTGGATCCAGCGAGCGAGTTCAAAGAAAACGCCGGCGACTACAGCGCGCGGGAGCGCGAGCTGCTGCAAAACATCATGCACGGCGCTGCTCCCCCACAACTGGGGACGGGAAGTAACATCAAAAGCAAGAGGGGAACAACTACGGCGTCGTCGCGTCCGGGGAAAAAGATGCGGCTGGGGCTGGGTGGTCCACCCCCGGGTTGGATCGGGCTGGCGCCGGCACCCGCTGTTCCGCAGCAAGCGAAGAGGTCAGAGCATCCGCCCGGCGCGTCGCAACAGCCCATCCTCCATTCCAAACGCTGCTTCGAGAAACAAGTCCGGCAGCCGAAACTGCTGACGTCGGGAGTGCGAGCGGAACTGCACGAGCAATCGGGCGCGCAGCAGGTGGAACTTGTGGGTGGTGCTGTTCGGGGACAAGATCATGATCCGGGGAGCGGTGGAGATTCTGCGGACCAAATCCGCACGTTGCTGGAGGAATCGGACGACGAACTCACTATCAAGCCAGACATGTCAGGAAAGGGAAGGAACGTTGTTGCTGTGGCAGAGTCTGGGGCTGGACCTCTTCACGAGCAGCAGGCGGTTGCAGAGGACGGTGGACCTCAGGATCCACTTCAGCACGATCCTTCCGTGAATGAAACGCCTGGGCCCGGAGAGGACGCTACGATAACTCCCTCCAACATCGGCAAGAAACAGCTGAACTTGAGTCAGAAACACCGAAGTAACATCAAGAAGAAGTACAAAAACATTTTTGGAAATGGCGGCGGCGAAGAGCCCTCAACCGAGCGCGGGGCGGATGATTCCGAGCAGCCAGCTGGGGTACCGGCGTCGCAGACAAACGACACAGGAGGAACCACGCACCGCCGAAAGTCACGTGTGCTCGGGATGCTAGCGAGTGCAGCGCGTCAACTCGACGACATCATTTCGCCGACTAAGCGCAGTGCAGCGCGGGCCGCGAATACGGGGCAGAGCGAACACGCTGCTGAAACTAAGTAAGAAAGTAGAGTAAAGTCGAACTCGAAGAAGTCGAAGTGAGAAGAGAGACAGTTGTTAGTGTGACAATGCAAGTGTAGTTCAGAGAGAACATCAACATTCCTTCAAGTACGACCGGCGAAGTTGTCACCGTGAGTCAAACTCACTGAGTTTGGTTGAATACGAGTCAGTGAAAATAACTGCCGCATTCGCGGCAGCTAAAGCTACCGATTTGCTTTTGGATGCGACAAGCAACTACGCAGTGGAAAATGTAAAGGGACAGCGCCAGAAGTGAGCTGTAAGCAGCCGCCGCTGATTTTGATGATGGCCGTGAGTGTTATAGGTTCTTGACTGCTCTTGCTCCAGCACCAGCTCCCTCGCGTCTGATCTTCACTTGAAAAAATGCATTTGGAACGGTTGGTGTCCATGCTTTTCCTCTTTTACGTTTCGGCGTGCAGCTCGTGAGAAGATGAATGTCGTGTTGGATCATCCCAATTCTAGAATGAATTTCCAGGAAAGTAGTCACCCTCATCACTGGCCGCTCCATACTTCTTTTCGCATTTTTTGTGAACGTGTCTGACCAGCTCCTGTACCACACGAGATGACGCACACAAAATCGAAAATAGTACATCAACACCCACAATCACAAACTTCCGTATAGTGCCAACGCTTGGCAGATAGATGCGAGAGGGCAAATGCAGCTTAGCTTGAGCTTGAGGAGAGGGGCTGGAAACAGGATATTGCCATATTCGTGTGCCAATCGCCGTGCTTACGCTTCATATTCTGCCGCCAGGTTTTCTTCTTCTGCTAGCTACTCTTCCACCACTGGTCTCACCAGTCATTTTCCGGCTTTTCGCTACGATAGTTTCTTTAGAACATCAACAGCCCCCTACTTTCACAGGCCTACAAGCTCCGTGTCCATTCCTCGCAAGGGTTTATTCCACATCAGACGAGCACCAGCGCCGGCTTCCCCATTATATAATCGCAGTACATCTTCAAACTTACACTCACTGCAACTACGATCCAAGATGACAGTCGCAGCTGCGGGCCCGGCCGATCTGGCCCCTGGCGCCGCCAAGCCCAAGGTTTTCTACAGAAAGGACTACCGTCCTCCTCCGTACTGGATCCGCCACGTGGACCTAGACATCAACCTGCTCTCCCCATCGAGGACCGAGGTGCGGGCGACGTTGACCATGTGCAAGAACACCACTGCCGGCGGCAAGCGTCCCGCGCCTGTCGTCTTCGACTGCGACGAGATGCTGAACGTCGAGGAAGTCGCCTGTGCTGTCGTGGGTACCACCCCCTCGGAACCCTCCTCGAAGATTCTCGCGCCCAAGGTCGACTACGCCTTCTCCGGGGCCGGCGAAGCGCGTAAGCTCGAGATCCTGGAGGACAGAATAGGAGCTGCCAGCTCCGTGGATCTGGATTCCGGCAGCGAGTTTTTACTGAAAACGAAGTGCTCCTTTAACCCGACGGAGAACAAAACCTGCATGGGGCTGTACACCACGAAGTTGGCGGACGACTCCGTGCTCTACTGCACGCAGATGGAGGCGGAGGGGTTCCGGAAGCTGACGCCGTTCTTCGACCGCCCGGACGTGATGAGCAAGTACCGAGTCAAAATTACAGCGGACAAAACCGACTGCCCGGTTCTGCTCGGAAACGGCAACTGCGTCGAGTCCGGCGACGTGATCAAGGGGGGCGCGTGTCAGCGGCGTCACTACGCGGTCTTCGAGGACCCGCACGTGAAGCCCTGCTATTTGTTCGCCTGCGTCGCCGGCCGACTCTCTTTCATCGAGGAGCAGTTCGAGACCCGGGGCGCGTCTCCGCTCGTGGAGAAAACCAACAAGGCACTGGGCATAAAAGCAAGTTCAAGTGCGCCCGGAAGTAGCGAAGCGGCAAAGAAGAAGGTGACGCTGAGAGTGTATGCGGAGAAAGCAGTGGCCCACCTTCTGCAGCATAGCATGGACTCGCTGCGACGGGCGATGGAGTTCGACGAAAACTACTTCAACCTCGAGTACGATTTGAGCGTCTTCAACATTGTCTCCGTGAAAGACTTCAACATGGGGGCCATGGAAAACAAGAGCCTGAACATCTTCAACGAGAAGCTGATCCTGGCGAACCGGGATACAGCCACAGACGCAGACTTCGAGCGGATCGAGAGTGTCGTACTTAGACAAACTTATTATACTTCTCTGGGGCGGTTCAGGCTTTGCTCCGCTGTCGTTGACACAAAAGTTGTATAGCGCGTTTTTTAGGAGCTCTGCGAGCTGCACCATTCATTCCTTTTCGCTCGGGAAAAAAGTAAAAAACTTCTTTCGCTCGTCCCAGGTCGCCCACGAGTACTTCCACAACTGGTCGGGGAACCGCGTGACTTGCCGTGACTGGTTTCAGCTCACGCTGAAGGAGGGTCTCACCGTCTTCCGCGACCAAGTGTTCTCGACGAAGGTGGGGCTTTTTAACGTCTCCAAGCGCATCGACCAGGTGCGGGACGTCGTGGAGTCCCAGTTCTTGGAAGACTCTGGCTCGTTGTCCCACCCGGTGAGGCCGGAATTTTACGAGAAGATCGACAACTTTTACACGGCGACAGTGTACGAGAAAGGCGCGGAGGTGATCCGCATGTACATGACGATCCTCGGGGAGGAGGGCTTCAAGAAGGGTCTGATGAAGTACTTCCAGACCCACGACGGCACGGCGGCGACGTGCGACGACTTTTTGAAAGCGATGGAGGACGCGAACGCCTTCGACCTCTCGCTCTTCAGCAAGTGGCTCTCGACGAAGGGCACGCCGGAGCTGAAGGTGGAGAAAAAACACTACCGGGGCGGCGTAGCGACGAGCGGATCGGACGGGACGGGGGGAAGGTTTGAGCTGGTCTTCACGCAGGGGCTGGGGGATGTCACCGAAGTCCTGCACATCCCAATCGCGTATGGGCTCGTGGACGCGAAAACCGGAAAGGAGATTACTTCGACGAAAGTCTACCATCTGAAAGAGAAGGAGGGAACAGAAGTGATCGAGGTACTACATACAGCTGGTCTTTGCCTTATAATTTCTTTTTCCCAGCACCTTTCTGCGTGTGCGTGATTTCCAATTCTCACGGGGCGGTTTTTGCCTGTGCTCCAAATACTAGTACTTGAATATCTTCTATTCTAAATTTGATAACAAACAAATTGACAGATTCCTGCCGGCGTCCTGTACGAGGACGTCGTCCCTAGTCTGAACCGGGGGTTCGGGGCGCCGGTGAAGCTCAAGTACGACTATAGTGACGCCGAGTTGTCCGCGCTTGCTGCGTTTGACACCGACATGTACACAAAGTACCACGCGTTCGACTCCCTCGCCACCAGGGCAATCCATGCCGCGTATGACAGCTATGCTTCGCCGGCGTCGTGCGTCGGTGCAGCTGGAAACAAGAGCTTCGACGCGCTGGAGGATTCCCTCATGAGCCTGCTGAAAGACAGGAAGTCGCCATCGATAGTCGTGGGGAAAACCTTGGCGCTCCCGGACGTTGCAGCCCTGATGATGTCGTATTCGGGTGGGAAGTGCGATCCGCTGAAGATGCTCAAGGCGGTCGTGAGTGTGCGGGAAAAATTGGTGGCGAAAGTAGGGGCGGCGATGAAAGAGAGGTAGGGCGATCGATCATCATGGTTCCTATAGATTATTGCTCGAACAAGATTCTTTATTTCAGGCTGATTCATCATCATCATCTCAACACAGTCAACCTCCAATTGTGGCTGCGGCAAAGGTACCTTGGCACCCCGCAACTGGAGGGCGCAGACGGCTCCTTCTCGTTGTCGCAGGAAGCCATCGGCAATCGGTTGTTGAGGAACACCCTCCTGATACTTTTGAAGGACGCGAAACTCGCGTATGAGCAGTATTTCAGCGCGAAGACGTTCACGGACAAGGTCGCCGCGGCCCGCGTGCTCATCGAGACGGGCAGCTTCGAAAAAGTGGGAGCCAGGTATAGTGATCTTAGTGCTGGTGCTAAAAATCTATGGCTATTTCTATCAATATATACGACACCTAGACGTAGGAGCCTAGAGCTACCTCCCTCCAGGTCCACGGCCAGCGCACTCCAAAAGAAGCCATCGATGGCGTCCTCCATATGGTCACAAATCGATGGCGAATATCAAAAACGACGGCACAGCTCCCCCCTCTCTCCGAAGCAGGACTTTTACGAGTTTGCCGAGAGGTCGAAGTCGGGGCCCGTGATGGACAAGTGGTTCGCCCTGCAGTCCATGTTCGCGTCTGACATATCCACCGCGAAGGCGTTGGTGAAGCACCCGGAGTTCACGATCTCCAACCCGAACCGGTTCCGCTCGGTGGTGTTTTCACTGACGCACAACGCGAACCAGCTGTTCTTCACGGACGAGGGGCGGGAGTTCGCGAAGGAGCAGATTCTCGCGCTCGACGCGTACGGGAACGGCCAACTGGCCGCGCGGCAGAGCCGCGCATTCGAAGTCTGTTCGCAAGTGAGCGAGAAATACGCCGAAAAAATCTACAAGACGATGGAAGAAATGCTGTCGGTAAAAGCAGAGCTGAAGGCGGAAACGAAAGAAATCCTGAACAAGATTTTGGAGGGGCGGGAAAAATGAGCAGGACAAATTTTGCGGAAAACAAGAGACGGCCCCTGGGCGCGATGTGAAAAGTTGTATTAATTACTGCAGGGATTCCGAAACCGAATCCGATCTCTTCTACACTGTTCGTGCTGTGATTTCTTTTCAAATTCTATGACCAAATGTACCTGTACACCGCCGGTCTTGGATACGAATTATGAGAAGGCCGCAAATAGGCGACCGCAGACGCAATCGCGAAAAACTGTTCTTGAAAAACCCTCCACAGCGTTGAACACGCACACTTGAAGACTACTGCGCGAGGATTACGCGGTGCTAATGAAGCTATACGCCGATCTTGATCTTCATCGTCCTACTCATTTCCGCAGAGTGGTTTGAGCTACGAAAGTAGTTCGCAACCTAGAAAAAACCGATTGTAGACATGATTACTGTCGAGTGGTTCATATTGAATGGGGAATGTTTATGCTGGCTTAGGCCGCTGGAATCTGGGCAAGGGACGCAACTTATTCTTTCAAGAAAGCGATGGGGCCGACGGGGCCAGCTGTCTTCAGGGTACCACGCCGTGGTCGGCGAAACAGCTTGCCCAGAGGCCGAGTGCAGACCAACGAAAGGTGGCGAGAAGTTCCTCGTAGTCTGCGAGTATAAGAGAGACGAAATAAATATAAAGAGAGGGGAGACGGAAAGAACTTCACCGCAAATAGCGAAAAAAATTTAGCGGCTATCTTTTCAAGTCCAACCGTCATCATTCGGGTTCAACAAGCGGGCAATTCAGCCGTGAATGAGTACCGTATACGCCACAGCGAAAGTACAGTGTCGACACGAAAGTAAAAGCGCCGCATTCTCGACTTTCCGAAAGAAATTCACAAGTGAAGAAGAAGATGGATTTCCTGATTCGTCGCCGCGACATCTCGGACGTTGCCGTTGCTGAGGCTGCTCCGATTACCCTCAACCCCGGGCAGATACTAGTCCGCATCGACTCTTGCGGTATTTCTGCAAATAACGTTTCCTGCGCTCTTCTTGGCGAAGTCATGGGCTACTGGGAATTCTTTCCTCCACATCCCGAGCCTGACGCCCCCAGTGTTCCGAGCGCTGACTACTTCGTCGATAATAACAAAGGCGGTGTTGCGACTCCGACTACACCTCAGAGTCAAGACCTCCTCGGTCGCCTCCCGCTCTGGGGCTTTGGGACGGTTGTTGCGTCCCGGTCGCCGCACGCTGCGGAAGGGGTGCGGCTCTACGGCCTGTTTCCGACCAGTACGCACGTTGTCCTCCAGCCGGAGCTGAACGTCGTTCGCCACCCCACGAGCCCCAACCTGCCACAAGTAGTGCAGAAACGAAGCCGCTCTTCGCTGGTTGTCGTGCCGGAAGTGGTGCAGATGCATCACCAAACGGCCGGACGAGCAGCGTCGTCGAGCAGTAGAAGTTATAGTTCCGCGGCCTCGCCATCGCGGCGTCAGACGGACCGTGCTGGAGACCAGATGATGAAAAATGCGAGCCGGATCGTGCCCACACATGAAAAATCCAGCCTGAGCGGGCCGGTATCGCCGAGTGGGGGGTCTTCATTCGGGGCTTCCATGTGTTCTCCGAAGACGTTGCTCACCGCTGCGATGAGTCCGCCGACAACTCGCCCGAGCCAGCACGAAGCCGAGAACAAGAAACCGACAAGAGCTCGGGGCGAGCAGGAGGAAGCGCAGCACCTCTACCTTCGCCTACTGGCGGAGCGAACAGTGCCCCGACCGAGCGACGTCAGGGAAGTAAGAACAACAACGTCGAAGGCCGGGATCTTCTCGCTACCGTCGAAGGCCGGGATCTCGCTACCTGGTCCCGAGAGCGAGATCCCGGCCTTCGAGGCTGGCTCGGAGATCCTCATCGACGCGCTACCGGCCCGCGCGGTGCGGCT
>RXOD01006112.1:0-11243 GCA_005223375.1 Amoebophrya sp. AT5.2
GGTGGCGCGAGCGCCGAACGTCAACCCTCTTTTCTCTCACGGGCATGATTTCATATAACCGCTACGCGGCCCATATCGGGTCGTCCGATCATTCTCATGAATCATTGATGTCGGCATTGTAGCAACACGCCTGTGCTGAGAGCAGGAGGCGTTGCGCTACGATTTGTTCGATTTTTCACTCTTTTCGGCTGTAGTAGCGCCGTTGGAATACCTCCAGCCTCCGCGTCGATGATGTCGTCGCAGAACTTTTCCCCGTTTTGAATGCGTGCAGTCTGCTTGATGAGCTCGTCGAGAGCATTTTCTGCGCTCCCGTTGCGGTAAACATTACTCGGGTGGAACTTGCACTGCTGCTGGTCGCGGACCCGTCCTTCTTACTCGCGCGCACCACCGGTGGCGGCTTCCCGCTTCCTTTCGACGATGCCGCGTCTTTTCGGCTCAGCGACAAAGCAGCTTGACTTCCAGAAAGCCGATCCACGCGAGCCGCGCCCTCCACCTCCGCGCCGGGTGGCGACGGATGTGTCAGCGGCCCTTTACTCGCGTTGCGCGACGGCGGGGCAGAAGACATGGAAGACGATGATGACGATTTGGAAGAGGCGGAGGACCTCGGTTGCGTTTCTTTGCGATGATGCTGCAGCGCATTCGTCGCGTCGACCGCAGCTGGCGTTCCTGCTGCTGCTGTTGCTGCTGGGAGAGGTATATCCAAGTCCGCCTGACCACTCTGCGCGTCGGCGACCGCACGAGCGAAAGCACGTTGCAAGTCTGTTGCGAGGTCGTGGAAGCAGTATCTAAATCGTTCCTCACGTGGTATCGTTATTTAAGTATCGAATCAACAGGTCCGGGTGAGGGAATGCGAATCGCAATCGCAAAACCATCAAGCTGCAAACACTACTTATACAGTAACAGCACTACATTCACCCTAGAAAAACGTTTTGAACGAAGGCGCTGTTACTAACTTTGATGCTTTTGGGCTTTTACCTTCTTGCGTTGTAGCGGCTTCGGAGGTGAGGACCTGCGTCGGTTCTTCCAAGATGCGTGAGGGTGGCTTGAAGTCCGCTGATGTCGTCGGCAGATTTTTGCCTCCATTTTCGCGTTCTTGCGCTGGCTTTGCGTCCCTTGGCACCAGAGCAGGGGTTTCGGCGAGCATCACTTCTGTTGTGGACAAGCATGTGAATGCATGTTCCAATTGTCTTTCGACATCGACGGGAAGATTCAGTAGAAGACTCTACAACTTTGCTATATCTTCTACGGAACGATCACTGAAGATCCGATATGTGGTTGTACCTTCCTTCGGTTTCGACGCAATGGCAGCCGGAGGAGCCCCTAAGACCCCCGCTGTTTCCGCGAGCAGTTCTTTCTCGTCCGTCCTCACCGCCTCCACCGGTGTGCCCAGTGCGACTGCCGGCTTACTACTTCTCCCCGATTCAGCAGCCCCCCCTCCCACCAGCCACGGATGCTGCTCCAGGTCCGCAAGACGCACCCTGGAGTCCGGGTTCGGAACCAGCATTTTCACGATCACGTCCTTCACTGCGTCGCTGACGTCCTGCTTCCCGCGCTGCCACTGGATCTGCAGGGAGAGGATCCTCGTGATCAGCAGAGCGTGGTTCGACGAGTAAAAGGGCGGCTTGCCCTTCACCAGCTCGTACAGCAAAACGCCGGCCATCCAGACGTCCAGCGTGTTGTCGTGCCCGACGCCCTCGATCATCTCCGGTGCCAGATAATCCAGCGTTCCGCAAAACGTGGTGCGCTTCAGCGGCACCTGCTTCACCTCGAACTTCTGCGTGCACAGGTGCTTCTTGTCAAAGCCGAAGGAGGTGGGCTCCTTCATCTGCAGCTGTGTCGACGACGTCGAGCCGGAGGGGAAGCTCGATTGATGTTCTTCTGGAGGAGGTACTTCTAGGTTTATTTTGTCAACATCAACATTTTCGCGCACCAGGTCATCTTCCTCGGCAACCTCCGCAGCTCCTGCAGCGGCAGTAGAGTCTACTTCTGTCGTAGTGCACACCGCCGTGCTCACGGTCTTCACGTAGTGCGCGCACCAGCCAAAGTCGGCAATCTTCACAACGTTGTCTGCGGAGACGAGCAGGTTTTCGGGCTTCAGGTCGCGGTGCACGATGAAGTGCGCGTGCAGGTGCTGCAGGCCGGCGGACACGTGCTTGAAGTAGCGACACGCGCTCCGCTCGTCGAAGTGCTTGGCCTTCTTCAGGATCTGGTACAGCTCCCCACGCGGACAGTACTCGAGAAGAAGGTAGATGTTCGAGTCGTCTCGAAAATCAGCGTACAACCGCAAGACGTTCTCGTGGTTCAACTTCCGCTGGACCACGATCTCGCGCTCGACCTGCTGCCCCAGGTTTCCTGCGCAAATTTTTTTTGGTGGTCCTCATCACGAGAGCGGGTAGTATATTACGATCACGCTCACGAATAAATATGCACGTATCGTCCGTATGTCGAGGTTAACTCTGT
This sequence comes from Amoebophrya sp. AT5.2, assembly GCA_005223375.1. Taxonomy (NCBI): domain Eukaryota; class Dinophyceae; order Syndiniales; family Amoebophryaceae; genus Amoebophrya; species Amoebophrya sp. AT5.2. The sequence continues at coordinate 2,461 of RXOD01006112.1, forward strand.
CTGACAAAAAAAAATGATGTATAGTACGTCGACGCAATGAGTAAACTTATCACCATTGACGACGTCGTCGATCTTCATCATCTTCAGCGCGTATATTTGGCTTGGGCTTGCTTTCCGCCGCACTTTCTGGACGGAGCCGAATGAGCCGTTGCCGAGCACAAAATTTTGCTCATGCTGCTGCGCCCCCGGGCCAGAAGAATCGACAGGAGCACCACGGTCCTGGGAATTTTGCGCGGCGGCCTCATGCCTGTCCAGTGGCACCCCCTCGAAATCAGCAACGCTGAACCCTTCCGTCACCGAGGGTGAAACTGCCTTGTGCCGGTGCTGCGCAGGCATATTTTCTAAGGCAGCCCCCTATAGAGTTTAGAGTTAGAGGTAAGTTCCGCAACCGCGGGTGCCTATAGTTAGAAAGAAGGTATACTGCAGCGCCTCCCGAAATGCTGTAGTCAAACGCATCATCGTCAAGTGACGGAGCTGGAACTGAAAGTGAAACGAACGAGGGCTACGGTGCGAATGAATCATATCAAAATCTATCTCTTGCCGAAGCGAATCAAATCCGCCAGTTAAAAACTATCGTGGCAAACTGAAGATGACCACATACGCACAAAACAAAGCAAAGCTAAATTTTTCCCTTTTGCCCCGACCCTTTCTGTATCTTTTTCGCTCGCTGACTCGCTCGATAGCCAAGATGAGCAGCTGGTAGCAAAGTAAGCTGCACAGCTGCATCTCGGTCCACCGTCTCTCTTGCAGAACTACGAGGTTTAAAAGCCAGTCATTGATTTATTTTCGCGTACCCCTCTGGACGCCGAGCTGTCTCCGGCTGCAGAGCAGCTACGTGTCTATGCAAAGCTTCTTCAGTCATGGTCATGATCGATCGTTCGACTGCTTCGATAGTAAAAGGGAAGTTTTTATGGTCGTGTAGTTCCTCTCTGGGGGCAGAATGACATGTGTCGCGGGAGAGCTCAATCGGCGCGTATCTGACAGCAAAAGGATTCAGCTGGTGAGCCGAAAGCGAGTGTCCCAGCTACGTAAATGAGTGCTCGTTTGGGAAGATATCTTCATCACAAATACAGGCGCACGCGTTGTCGCAGGCACAGCTGCACCATCAAAGCGAAAGCCAACAAGAACAAAGCCCCTGCTCCATAAGGAAGTTGGTAGAAGGGATCATCTTCATGACATCACAATCAAGGGGCGGTCTGTCGACGCTGAGGACGTTCTGCTCAGCCTGAACAACCAATCAGCCCGCTTTCTTCTGCGGAGACGATCCCGCTTTCTCCCCGCCCCCCGAATTATCCTTTTCCTTCGTCATAGTGGTGACGAAGGCCTGCTCCAGTGTGGTTTTCGCTTTTTCGCTGTCCAGCTCGCCCCCGCTCTGCGTTGCGATGTCCTGAAAGATGCGTCCGACGCGCTGCAGCGCCGCCGCCCGCCGGATCCGCAGAATCCAGGGGACGCTCACGTCGTACAGGAAGAGTTTACAGACATTCTGCACAGTGGACTCAATGTCCGAGGCGGACAGCTCCCAAATGATCTCCAGGAATATCGGCAACGACTGTTCCATCTCCCGCACGGCGGCCTGCCGCTTCTCGTGCTTTCGCTTTTCGCGCTCCTCGGCGCCGAGTTTCGGCTGCGCCGCCGCGCCCGGCGTGGAGGATCCGTCCGCGGCGGCAGATGCTCGCGCCTGTGCAGCCTTCCCTGCCGCGGAAGTTTTCTTCCCCTCTTTCTTCGGCGAGGCCGCCGAAGATGCGCTCGTGCTCTCCCTCCCTGTCGTCGCTGTGCTTTCGGCATCGTGGTCCGCCGGCTTCGTCGTGCTTTCACTCTGCTGTCCACCGCCTTCCTGGTCACTATCTAAATCGGCATCCTGCGCCTGCGCGTGCAACTTCTTCAGCGCCATGCCGGCTGACGTCAGCTGACCCACCAGTCGAAAATTCCGCTGGTGCCTCGCGCCCGTCTCCTTCCACCCCGCGCTGCTAAAGAAACTCCACTCCCCGCCCTGCTCGGCCAGGTACTGGTCCGCCTTGTTCTCGTAGATGAAGCCTATCGTGGCCAGCATCCTTTGTCCGAAGGAAGCCTTCTTCAGCTCCTGGGCCTCTGCCGCGATCAGCGCCATGAAGTTCTTCTCGTCCCGCAACAGTACCCACGGCTTCAGCCGTTCTTTCAAGGCCATCGCTAGCTTGATTTCCCTGCGCAGCTGGTTCCGCTTCTGGCGCTTCGCGGACCTGTTTTCCGCGTTCCGCGCGTCCTTGCCGGACGTCTTGCCGGAAGAACTTCCTCCCGAAACCGCCTTGCTGACGCCGTCGTAGTTGCCAGAGCGCAGATTGGACTCGATGTCGTCCACGTTCTCCTTCTTCTGGAGCTTCTGCATCAAGGACTCCGCCTGGCTGGCGATGTACAGCTTCCCGGTGTAGGTATCGAACCGCTCGCTTCCGAAAAGCACGGAGAAAAACAGCGCCGGGTCGATGTCGGGCATGTCCTGTTTGGACAGACCGGACTTGCCTGCTTTGTTGTACGTCTCGCGAAGCTGCGGGTCGGAGAGGATTTGATACCTGATGGATTTGAATGCAGGGTGATTGTAAGTTGTAGCGCAGTGTTACACTGAAGGGCAATCAACGGGCGGATCACAAACGCAGCAACACCATTGTTGGGTGGTGGACGCTTGAAGCTTGCTCTACTTCGCGGCTCATGACGACAATAAACACAAAGGATTCAACATAGAAAGAGCGAGCACCAACACGGAGGCGCACAATAAATAAAAATCAGTACGCCTGGCTCAGCTCTTGGAATTTTCTGTGCGCGTCCGGGTCGTTTGGGTTTTTGTCTGGGTGGCATACGAGTGCTTTTTTGTAGTATGCTTTTTTGATCTCGCTCGGCGTGGCGTTTGGCGCTACGCCTAGCAGATCGTAGTACTCCGTTTCCAGCACGTTTTCTCCGAACTGGTCTTTCATCGCTTCTTTGACTTTGGCTTCCTCCTCGTCCTCGGACTCTGATTCTTCCAGTTTGCCCGCTTCCAACTCCCGGAGGTGCACCGTATCGTCCACCCACCGGCCCAACGAGGAGTCCCACTTCATGTTTGCGCCCTGCTGCATCGCCTCCGGCGTGTTCGCGACCCCCCGCACGATCTGTGTGGTGCCCGCGACGACGCCCCCCGCTGTGAAGGCCACCGCGCCGACGATCCCCTTCCCGAGCCCGGTGAAAAAGCCGCCGACCCCGTCCTGCTGGGCACCGACGATCGGGGAAACGACCAGGGACGCCACCCCGGCGACGACACCGCCGCCCGCCGCCAGAAGGCCCTGGCCGAGGCCGTCCAACGCGTCCTTCGGCCGGGTCTGGTCGAGTGTCTGGGTGAGAACATCCTCGTCCGAGCCATCCTTCTCCGGCTGCTTGCGGAGCATGAGCTGGTAGTTGTTGTTTTGCGCGGAGGGCGCGTGCTCAGAGGCGCCGGAATCGGAAAGGTCTCCGGCGCCGCTCGTCGGCGGGGGGTAGGTGTTCAAATCGATCCGTTCGGGAGGAGCGAACTTTGGGTCGGTAGCAGATGGTGCGGGCCCGGCGCTTGAAGCAGGTGCAGACGCTGTGCAATACATTCGTATAGGCAATAAAGCCGTTAAAAAGTTTCGCAAAGATTGTAAGTAGATTGACATGGAGGCGTTGGCGTTCATCTTCAGATTCACACGTCAGAACTACGACTGCTCAAACAAGGATACACAGTTGTACCAGTGCTCTTGTTTATCTCGGCCGCGCTCTTTGTCTGACTCCCCTGGCTGCTCCTTCTACTGCCGCGAAGGCGCGGCTTTGGCGGCGGGTACAGCGTCCAGTCGATCGGGGCAACCTTTTCGTGAATCGTGAGACGCACGCGATGCACGCCGCTACTTGTATCCGTGACCTGCCAGGAGACGCCCTGCTCCGGCCGCTCGTGCAGCTTGTTGAGACCCATCGCTGTTGTGTTTGTAGCGTAGGTTTTTATCTTTTTGGTCAACGCAGTTGTCGTTCTTACATTTACAACTGTACTACGTGGTTCGTCTTCGTCTACATGGACGAGTAGTACCTTACGATTACGTTCAAAGTCAAACCACTCCACCACGGGCACGCTAATAGGGACACAATCGAAGGTTGTTAGGTACAGGGGAGCGTTGCCTCGCTTTCCAGCAGGACCTGCTTCAGCTCGTGTGGCGGGTGGCCGCAGCTGGCGAAGAAGATGCCGTCTCCGATCACCGGGTTCGAGAAGCAGAGACACAGATATTTCTGCATGTTCTTCGCGTTTACGAACCAGGTGAGTCCTTGGATCCCCTGCATCAGCGAGTCCGCTTTAAAAGTCAGCGCCGTCTGCGCGGTCTTCGCCCTTATGTGTGGCTTCCGGCCGGCCCACATGCCCCCCATGAAGAAGTCCCCGTCCCAGATGAACTCTTCCCCCGACCTGTTCTCGATGTCCACGACGAAGACCCGCGAAGCGTCGCTCGTCGCTTGATGCTGGGACGGACCCAGGCTCTGCTGGGAGGGGGAACTAGAACTACCAATCTCTCCTATCTCGCCCTTGCTACTGCTCAGGTGTGAGGAAGAGCCGCCTCCGGACGCAGCACCCCCACCGGCGCCCGCGGCAACCCCCGAGGAGGCACTCCCGGCAGCGGCGAGCTTGTAGCTGCGACAGAGGCCGCCAGACGCGACCATCTGGTACACCTCGTCCTGGTGCAGGTCCTTTGCGACCATGTCCGGGATGAAAACCGTCACCCGCATCTCGGACGTGTCGGTTCTCGTTACCACCCAGCCCAGATTGCACTGCTTCGCACGAAGCCGCTCGCCCTCCGTCGCCACCTCGGGCGCATGCTCATACAAGGCCTGGAATATAACGTTTTGTTCTCGCTGAACCTAAAAAAATGTACTTATACAACGAGCCGCTCATCGATTGATATGTAAATTGTAGTGGTTGACAAGAATGAAGTGGTAAATTCACTGCGAAGTCATCTTGATAGCGACAGGTGATGAAGCCCTGAATCGGGCTGGCCCGACCTCGCTCGGCGGAAATTCATAAGTCCAGCTACCCAGCTAGTGAAGATACGTAAAAGCATATATTTGTTCTGTACCTTCGCATTGCCGGTGAAGCTGGCGTGCCTCCTTGCTGTGAATCGGTTCGGCCCGATCATGGGGTTGGAGAACGCTATTTCGATACAGCTGCCGTCGTTTCCCACGTAGTACACGTAGCCGCCGACGCCTGCCACGAAGCTGTTGTTCACGCACGCGATACTGCATTGGCCGGCCCCTGCGCCCCCGGAGGTTAATGGTGTTGCACTTGCACTGGAGGTCGTTGGTGGAGGCGCTGTGGATCCCCGCGCGGGAGAGTTTCCGGTCAGGAGGTGGGGAGGCGCTGGAGGTGGAGACGAGCTCGAGGAACCGCCGCCCGCGGCCGCGGCGGGTGTTCGTCTGGGTATCCTCCGTTCTTTGTACTTACTGTTCGCCCAGCCGCCGGAGTCAAAGAACTCGCCACCAAGCTCATACTCGACGTTAGAGTAGTTGTGAAAGTCGACCCGCGCACGCCGATCCATCTGGTTGGTGCTGCGAGAGCGAGGTATAATAAACGTTCTTCTGTCTTATTGATTCTAAACTTTGAGAGTTTGAAAATATTTAGTAATCGATCAAGTGCGCAGCGGAGGTCGTGTCGAAGTCATAAGCAGCCGTAGCTCGGTGTCGCTGTGCAGTCGTGGAGAAACAAAAATTGAAATTTCCGTCTGTTACATAACAGTTAACTGTACCTCGCAGGTACGAGAGACAGAGGTAGTTACGGCGTTTCATAAGAGCAAGACCGACGCACTTCAATGTGCTGCTGGATGTTGATGGTGATCTTCGAATTTTGCTGAAGAGAGGCGCAATCGCAAACAAAACAGGTAGGTACTTACTCAACCCGATGCCAGAGCGTATTTTTCGCTGTGGCTGTGTTTTATCATCCATCGAAGTAGTGCTGGATTTATGAATCCAATTTGCGTGTCTCTCTCACTCATCGAAAAAGACATCCCGTACTTGCATGCGCACTGTGCCAGCGGCAAACGTGTCCCGAAGAGAGGTCGTGCACGAGCAAATACATACATTGATTGTGGCGAAGCTCCTGGTGGAGGCCTACCAAAGAAATACGAGTGCATGAATCGACGACGAAGGCATGGTCAAGGGATGAGCACGAAAGATGAATGTGAACGATCGCGCCTCCTCTCGGTAACCAACGTGCAATCCACGTACGCTGTACTCGTCGTCCAACCGCAAAAATACTTTTGTCAATAACACCAATAACCTGCCGCTTCTGCTATGCATGCAGTCGCAAAACACTAAATGATGTTGTTCAGAGTGGTGCGAAACAGTGCTGTTCAAAGCCACTCAATTATGTCCCATGATGCATAAAGATTGATCTGGTCTCGTACCGAAGTGGCCGGAAGAATGCATTTGAGTGCGTAAAGCACGCCAGCGGCCGCTCCTGCCAGCCGCAGCCCCGGGCGGGACCGTCGTCAAAACCCTTTACTCCATCAGCAGGATGCTCTTTGTCTTTGTCTTCTTGATCCTGTTACTTTTTCTTCTTTACCAGGTGGCTGCGGTCATGTGCTGCGGTCTCGGTGCTCGTCCATGACGCGGCACTTTTAAAAAATTTACTTCATGATTCGAACATGAAGGGTGGTATCCCCAGGGAAAAGGCCGGAACTTTGTAGAGACGTCGGATCACCTTCACCTTCACCGCTAGCGTCGCTGCCCGCAGCTGCATTGCCGCTCCCTCGCAGCGCGACAAACTGGTGCTGCCCCCCAGCCAACATGACCGGGAGGAACAAGTCAACGCGATCCGGCGTGATGTCGTGGTCTTCACAGGCAGTTGCCGCAGTGGCGAACAAATCCCCCAATGGAGCAGCGCGCGCAAATCTTTTCACAATCGAGTCCGACTCCGTCGCGCCGATGAAGCGCACGCGGATCGAATCAGTTGGAATGGTTTTTCTTCCATGTTGTCACTAACTAATTATGTGAGTAGCGGCTGCGTTTTACTTACTAAATAGTGAGTAGTCGACGAATGCAAAGAATTGAAAGATCGATCGATCGGCGATTTTTGCATTCGTCGACTACTCACTATTTAGTAAGTAACACGGGGCACTTTGGTCACTGTTAGTAAGTAAAGCGGGTTCGTGGTTACTCAATATGAGTAACCAGACGGCCACTGGTTACTCATGGATATGAGTAAGTTAGTAAGTGGAAACTGCTAATTAGTTAGTTAGTAAGTAGATTCAGCTTACTAACTAACTAATTACTAATTAGTTAGTTAGTAAGTAAGTTCAACTTACTTACTTACTAACTAACTCATTAGCAACTTCCAGGCGGGGAAGCAGTTAGTAACTTGCTATTAAATAATGAGTAAAAAGCCGCGGGCGTTACTCACTTACTAGATAATGAATAAGGAGCAAGCATCAAGTTCCGCAGCCAGTCGATCCTGCTGCTCCCTTGTTTCCCCCGAACCCCCCAAACCCATACCATGCGCCGAGGCCACAACGTGTCGCGTGGAGACCTCCGGCGGACGGTAGAGCTGTTAACTTGGACACTGGGCGGGCCGGGCGCATGGGCATCGCCGCCGGTGGAGTGCTTCGGGGCTTCGCTGATGAAGAAGGGACCGGGGAGCTGTTAACTTGGACACCGAAAGAGTTGAGGACGCACGTTGTTAATTTGGACACCAAGAACGTGCGCTGATCTCTGCCCTTATTCTTGGCCCAAGAATGAGGGCAGGGATCAGCTCCGCGCCGCAATATCTGCAACGAGCGAGGAGACCCATGCACGCCCAGAGACTGCGGCGAGTCTCGATCTCCAAAGTGGCCGCCCGCGTCGTTAATTTGGACACTGTCCACAACCACAGCGCGCGGAGCTGGGTAGTCCACTCGTTAGGGGCTCGCGCGCCCAAGTTAGCGACTGGCCTTATTCGTGGCGTCCAAGTTAACAACAACTGTCCAAGTTGTCTTTTTTCGTAGTGTCCAAGTTAACACGCGATGGCCAACAGTCTTGGAATCAATCCGCCGGCGGCGCTGCCCCCCCCCGTTCGCAGTCAAATTCTTGCGGTGTCCAAATTAACAACGCCTCCTCCCGCCGGGGGTATCCATGCGACGCGTTGCGTTTTGGTCTGGCGGCGGGCCTTCGCACTCCATGAGCCCAGTGCCCAAATTACTTGCGTCCGCCGCCCGAAGTCGGCGGGCTGCTCGCTTCCGCTGCAACAGGACACGGCCCGCCCAGTGTCCAAGTTACCAGATAGAGGAGCTGCCGCATTTGCAAGGAGAGGCTCGGCCATAGATGCGCCCGACTGGGGGCACATCAACAGGACACGGCTCGCCCAGTGTCCAAATTATCAGCACAAGCACGACAGCAAGGGCACGCACTTGCTGGCCCAGTGTCCAAGTTAACAACAGGGCCAGGCTTCTCGCTGGGACTAGGGTGGGGCGCATATAAGTTAGGAAGTAAGTAGCCGGCTACTCGTGTGCGTTAGTTAGTAAGTAACTGCAAGGCCTTGTCTATAGCTACTCAACAAATGGCCTCGCGGTTACTTACTAACTAACTTCCATGAGTAGCGCTTACTTACTTACTAACTAACTTATACGCGACCAGTGGCCTAATTATTTACTTACTAACTCAGGCGCCGAACCTTCGCTGAAAATTACTAACTAACTCACGAGGCTCGTGAGTAAAAGCAGGGCCGCAGCTTACTAAATAGTGAGTAGCACGTAAGCCGTTACTTACTAAATAGTGAGTAGTCGACGAATGCAAAAATCGCCGATCGATCGATCTTTCAA
>RXOD01006113.1:0-11242 GCA_005223375.1 Amoebophrya sp. AT5.2
ATGGGTTTTCCACCCCTCTAATGCCTGGCTACGTGAAGGGCAACACCTTCGCAACGTACGCGCTGAAGCGGAAGATGGAGCAGAGCTGCCTGAACGACGCCGAGTGCTGCTACGTGCGGTGGACCGTGTCGGGCGACCAGGAGGCGCACGTGTTTCAGCGCAACCGGTACGACGCGGCGTACGCGGCGTGCGAGCTGGAACCGGCGGCGGAGGCCACGACTACGCAGGCGGAGACCTTCGTGAAGGCGTCGTGCGTGACCCGAGCCGCGGCGCCGATCCCCACGAACTGGTTCAACACCACGCGCGCAACGGCGCAGTGGAAGTACCACGGGACCTTCTGTTTCGCGTACAGCATGGAAATCGTGAAGAGCCAGCCCCAGATCGGCCCCCTCTACGGGGTGGAGAATCAGAAAGACTGGTGGGGAAAGTGCTCGACGCGCTGCGCGAGCTTCGCGGCCATGGAACTCAGCCGGCTGGGCGACGGAACGCAGGTGGGCGCAGCGTATTAGGGGTTTGAACAAAAACAAAATGCGCGAGGCATGTGATAAGTAGGTACTATACTATCTAGGAAAAAACTGGCACCGGTATCGGATTTCCATGAAAAATCTTGCGGTTGATTTTAAAAATTTTCGCGCGGATCCGCGGCGGCGCTCCGGAGACCTGGCGGCGAATGCTTTTAGGTCCGACCTTTAGGCATCTAATGACGGCCAACGTAGGAGGCAATGGACTCCGCCATCCTATTCGCGCACTAGTGTGGGGGATCTTCTAACCCAAAAGCCCGCCGCAAGTGCTCCCCGGCGACCTCCTCTGCGGTCCAACAATGCGTTCCGTCGCCCAGCCGGCTGAGTTCCATGGCCGCGAAGCTCGCGCAGCAGGTGGGCGCAGCGTATTAGGGGTTTGAACAAAATGCACGAGGCGTGTGATAAGTAGGTACTTACTGTGCGGGGACCAAAGTTGCCCCCCCGGATCCCGTGATCGCAGTCGAACAAATACCCTCGTGCTCCTACCCGAACAACGACTAAAATGGGACAGGGAATCATCTCGCACTCGATCTGCCCACCGATTTCGATTCTGTTCCTTCAAGTTCAAGCACCTGCTCCGCTGCACACGCTGCTCGGGACTTCGCATCGCTTCTGGAACAAGCGATGAAGTGGGTGATTCTCCTCCTGACTGCAGAATGGCTCTGCTCATCTCCCCCGACCACTGCCCCGACACCGGCTTCTTTCCCAACACGCTCGCGCCTCCTAGCGAAAATTATCGGGCCATCGATGCCTCTCATCCCAAATGCATCCCATCCCATCGATCCATCGTGCTCGGCCCGAAAGTCTATTACTTGGATAAAAATGTGTGTGTATCTAATATGTTAACAAAAACATAAAACTAACAGTGCATAATTGTTTGACCTGTAATCGCCCCTGTGCACCTGCTGGAACGAGCTGGAGAAACGGGAGGCCGAGTTGGAGTCCGCATCCGTGCTGACAGACTGCAGCGCGTCCATCGCGTCGACGCGCGACCACAACGGCAAGAACTACGGCAGGACGAGGTGGTAAGTAGGCAAGTAGTAAAGTGAATTTTTGATTTTGGGAGGGCTCTACTTCGGGATCCCCTTCGGTTGTTCCAAGAAGAGGCGTCCAGCAGGAGTAACGCGGGCGGCTTCTCGCGGTCGGCAAGGTTGGCACCCCGGCGCCCTCCCTAAAGCTGACAACCACTCCATCGCCACCCTGATCGTCCTCATTTGCCCTGCTTTTTGGTCCTATCACTATGCTAAAGTAGTCAGCGGCTAAGGCTATCCCCTAGCACTTCCCTCTAGCTTCCCATGGCTCTTCGATCTCGCCAAGGGATCGGCCACCTCCTACCCCCCACAATGAATAGGGCATCTCTACTGAAGCCGCGGCCAAGACCTCGCTTCGCGCCGGGTAGACTTCGGAATGCCCCTTAACCCTCACTCGCTGTCGCCAGGGCAATCCGCCATCGCCATGTGGGGGCCCATCACGCCCAGGACGGCCCAGCTGCCTACTTTCTTACCATCGCTGGTCCCGTCATAAGAACCAGAACGAGGACTTGGCGACGAGGACGTGGAGCTTCCTCTTCCGGAATATTGTGCGCGCGCCGATAGCCGCGTCGCTGGCGGAAAGACAGCGGGCCGACGTTGGGATCGCGGAAGTAGGTGGAACATCCGAAAGCACGGGGAGCGAGCTGGTGGGGAGGGGTAGGAGAGGGTTTCTGGCGCCAGCGGAAGCTGCTGTGGGGGGTGGTATCGGGAGGGGGCGTCGTGGAGCAAATTTCGAAGAGTTTCTTGAAGATGTTCCGCGACAGCAGGGGCAGATGAAGCGAGAACCCACGGCGTGGGCCGGACAAGAGTCGGACGCTGTGGGGATGATGAAAAGGAAAGGAGAATTCCTACCAAAAGCAGTCGTGGCGCTGAAGAATAAACACCGGTTTGCCAAGCAAAAATCACATCTAATGAGGGGCCAGAAACGTAATAGGCTGGCCCATTTTCTCATTTCTGCAAGGAAACGGGCGAAAAAATTGACGACGTAAACAAAGTGCAACGTTTTTTTACACCTGGTGCCGAGAGGACACCGAATCGACCGGCAACTCGACTTGACTTGACTTGACTTGGAACAGCTTTATATGGCCTTCGCTGCCGTTTACCAGTCCGCAGGCAGTGCGTTTGCGACTGAGCCAACAACTACGACGTGAACAATTACATCTTCTTCTTCTTCACTACAGATGAACACACAGGAACACACTGACACTGATTGAGTGCGGACCATCGCCATGCATGGAATCAGCCCAGATCGCGAGACGCAATCGCGCTCTCGTCGCTAGCTCAAGGAAGGGCGTGTGCGTCTCTCTTCGCGTTCGCATCTTCATGTTCCGTTCGTGACGAAAATTGCAATCGAAAATCCCCACGAGCCAGGGGCGGTATCCCCTAGCCTAAAAATGTAGCTTTCTACTATGGTAAGGGCACCTCCAGTGGTCGGTCGCTAGACTCAAAGATAAATCCATACGCCACCGTCTTGCCCTATCCAGAGCTGCACTGGTGAGATCTGTCTCTACGGCCCTGCGGCCCTTGAGCACATACGAGAGTGAAAAGGAAAACCGGAGAGTTTCTCAGTGAGTGTCAAAATGAAGCCACGCAAAACGGCACACCTTTGTAGGTTGTATCCGTATCGATGTCGACCGCGCCCACTCATTGGTGTTGGTAAATCTGGAATCACCTCGGGGGCCCACCGGCGCCTCAGATCTCATCTGTAGCTAGACGTCTCTCTGTACGGCTGACTTAGTCAGACTAGCAGCTCGCTATAGTTGTAAGCTGTTGAAGTAGCATTTTCCAGGAGATTCAAAATGGGCGGCAACTCTAGCAAGGCTAAACCTCCTGAGCAGGAGTACAGCGCGAAGGGCGCTCTCGTCCGCCTCAATTTCAGCATGAAGACCCGGCAGATATGCGGCACCAGTCCCGGGGTTGAGGAGAAGGTGTTCAAGAACACTGTGCCCCAACAAATCATCGACGCGGCGCGGAGAAACGTGCAAGCGAGGGTTGCTGGTGCTGCCGGCGGGGCGCATGGCGAAAACGGGCCGCGCGTCGCTTTCAAGGACAGCACGGTCTTGATCGGCGGCCCGCCAAGTGCGGGGGGCGCAGCGGTTGCCCACGCAAATACCATCACCATGCTGACCACTAGTGGCGAGCGCGAGCTGACTGCGTCGGCGTCCTCGGATTTAATTAAACCCAACAAGAACTCGTGGTCGTCCCTCTCCCACAACAAGCAGTCGTCGTGCGAATGGTGTGAGGCTCGCGACCCGAGGAAGCTGCAGGAGATCTGGAGCGAGTTTTTCGGCGTGCCGAACGGGCGACTCTTCACGCAGGTGCAGCGGAAGCACACGCCGTGGGGCTGCTGCGCGCTGGTCCCTGTGCTCACGGTGCAGACCCTCCTCACCCTGCCGACCGGCTTCGGCTGCGGCCACATGTTTCGGCGGTCCAAGAAGCGCGTGCTCGCGTGGGACGCGGATTTGCGGCGGTGGCAGGCTGAGTTGAATGAGAAGCTTCTCCCCTACGGCCTCTTCGTCAAGACGAAGAGCCACTGCGAGAATCCGGAGGAGGGCGGACAGCGCGAAATGGCGCGCTGGCTAACGGTCGCGCTCACGGACGAAGAAAGCAAAAAGTTGGCGGAGGAGGACCACGTGGGCGGGGACGTCGAGAGCTGCGACCAATGCGGAGGGGTGGACGAAAAAGTGCTCTGCGCCCACGCGCCGGTCGGGCTGTGAAGTAGAGATAGAAGCAGCGGCACCACCGCCAGCTACCGCGGACCACCTAGGTTTTGCTTTCGAAGAAATCGATTGTGAGGAGGACAATTTACTGCTTGCTCGCCAGATGAGATCACTGTGATGTGATACAACTTTCACACTACTTAGATAGTACTACTTCGCTCATCGCCACTGTGGAATTGGAGTCCATAGCCATACAGGTATTCGAAAATCGCGGTGAAAATCTTTGAGACGACGATACTTACAGGGCTTCGTGTAAGTACTCACTCGCGGCCCCAGGCCACAACCGGAGAAAAAGGCTGTCCGGTTGACGGTTCGAATTTGATTTCTGTTGAAAATATACGAGCACCTGTACCTCGCTCGAAATTTATCGATTCAATTTATTTATTTTTTTTGCCTTCCCGCGGACCCCTACCCCTACGCAGGCACCGGGTATCTACGATCACGGTCATACATGATTGATTCATACTGCACACGACATGGATGCGATCTGTTTGCCTGCCTGTTTCCGCACCGACTATCCATTTTAATTCTTTCAAGAACAAGATTTAAATTCTACGGGTTGCGTTGCAGATGCGCCAAACAATCTTTTCGGGGAAAACTACCGAAACTCGCCTCCCAATATGCGCGCGAAGCGAGCAAAGCGTGCAAGCGCGTGGAATTAATAAAGTAGTTGAGTGCAGCAGCGAGGCCGAGACTGATGATGAGGATTTTTGGTGGGGTGCGGTGTCTGAAGTGAATGGAGAAGTTCGATCAAAATAAATAAAAGGATGTTCCAGTAATAGTCGAGTCTCGGGGAGATAAGTTCAAGATTTGTTTCTGTGTTCCTGACCCTGACCCTGCGCCACTATCCGATGGAGTGTGGTCACAAGCGCAACCGTGAAGTGATACGTGAAAGAATTGAATTCCATTCATCGGTAGCTCGTCCTCCTTTGGCTATCCTTGATCCGGCTCTGTCTGGTCCTGGTGAGAAGTATCGCGTCAGCTGTATTCTGTGGCGCAAAAGCTATCTGTCTCAGCCTCTTTGTGGCCGAGTTGTAGTACGATGTAGCCTCTGATCCAGAATCAATTTGATGGAAGCAGAACTACAGATCAGATGGTGATCGGATCACGTGATGCTGCTGGGAGTAGAAACTTCTTAGGATCCTGCTGAGCATGTGCATGGGCCTATGATGCAGCTTTCGTGCTGGTGCTGCCGCGTGTTGCTGCTGTCAATCTCACCTATTTTGATGGGCGACGACACATGAAGATCAGGCAGCTGCATTGCCACGCGTTCCATCTCCGTAGCGCGCTATCACACTCGACTGCCCGGCGCGGGAGTCGAACATGGACAACTAGCACCATTTTTTCCTCACAACTTCCACTCTCTGCTTGTACGACTCCTTTTTCATCTACCACGCCTTCTATAAATTCTTTACTGGTGGTGCATCTGCATTGTTTCTCTTCAACTTCCGCAGCCGGCGTGAACAACATGGCCAAGCTCGGCTACGTCACCCCTTCCGAGCTCCGGCTGATGCTCGAGCAGCAGAAACAAGACTTCCCGGGGCACGAGGACGTGCAGATCATCGATGTGCGCGACGCGGACCGCGCGGAGGGTGGCCACATCCCCACTTCCCTGCACGTAGCCTCGATGAGCTTTCGGAAGCGGCTTCCGAGTTTGGTGGAGAACTTCAAAGGGACCAAGAAAACGCTAGTTTTTCACTGCATGTACAGCCAGAGCCGGGGACCGGCTTGTGCGCGGCTGTTCGCCGACGCGATCGGAGAGGACGACCCCTGCAAAGTCCGGATACTGCGCGGCGGCTTCATCGGCTGGGAAACCGAGTGCCCAGACATGGTCGAAGAAAAAACTACCTGTGACGTCGAAGCAGGCCCGAGAAAATTCTACGTTTTTGAAGAAGAGGAAAAGCAAAATGTAAGTGAATCATGAGCCGGACGCACCACCGGCCTCGTACTATACGGAACGCGGAGCTCGATCGATTTTTACCTAATCAATCAGTATCAAAAGCCCGGACATGTTTCGCATGCACCTGCTCTTCCAGAGCGATGAGGCCTTCGGGATCATTGTTCGATTCATTTTGTATTCGCTTGCAAGGCATGAATCTGGATCGATCGGGGAGGATCGACCGTGCCTTCATACATCGCTTTTCGCTTCGACGAAGAGCATTCTGGTAGGATGCCGTCAAAAATGAGAAGGACCCGTGTCGGAAATTGTAGTCGCGTGAGTCTGGGCATGGGCTGACAAGAACAAGAAGCATTCTCCTCGTGGCGAAGAGCAATCGGCGGGATCATCGTGGGCTCGTTTATCGTTTAAGGGCTTCGTCGTGGAACGGCAACGGGGAAGAACATAATGGAAGGTGCACATTCTTTGACGTCGTGTCGTGCAAGTACGAGGGGAGGCGATTTATCTTCAGGACAAGTTGTCACTTCATTAAATTTTCCATGCATGTCAAAGACAAAGCCTTTCTTTGGGCTGAAGGCACAAAACCGCTTGCAGTCTTCGCATTAAATAAAAGATCGCTGCTACTTGATCCCATCAACGGTGTTGACCTCTAAAGGTCCAATTCCGCAGCTTGCAGTCTGTAAAATTGCTAAGCTTGCTAGCTCGGCTTGACGCAGGATGCCTGCTTCTCCCGGAAAGGACTGTTTGCTTGGGCCCGGCGCGTCGCCGATGATGCCGGGACGCGGCGCTGAAGAGGATCATAATGTGGGCGGGAAGCAACTCGCCAACAGGTCCAACCACCTGTCGACGGAGAAGCAGCAGCCGACCGCAACAAAAGGACGGACGGAGCGGGTAGAGATGAAGGACAACCGGCATGCTCGTGGAAATAAACGTGGAGAATCGGCGCCGCTTCCCGACGAGGACGAGGGCCACGACTTCGGCGACGTAAACTTAAACATGAAGGACCTTCCCGAGGACTTCGGCGCGGTGAGGCACTGCAAGACGTACAAGACGCTCGCTCCCCACGACCGGCGCACCAAGTGGCCGTTTCCGCCCCCGGTGGCCAAGCGGCTCCACGTGATCAAGGAGGTGGTCGAGGGGCACGAGGAGGAGGCCGTGGGGCAGATGATGGCATCCTTAGTGTTTGAGGTGTTTCGCAAGCCGCGGCGGACCGAGGTGGAGGAAAAGACGCTGGACATGATGGCGGAGGCGCTCGCGGACACCCAAACGGCGTTCATGCGGCGGATGGAGGCGGAGTTTCTGCCGTACTTCGAGCTGCGGAAGAAAATCGAAAAGGCGCAGAAAGAAGAAGAGGCGCTGGTGGAAAAGCTGCGGGAGGCGGCGGGAACACTACGGCGCGCGAGGGAGCAGGAGCACTCCGCGCTGAAGGCGTTCGAGGAGGCGCAGCAGCTGCAGAAGCGGCAGCTTTCGGAAAACCAGAAAAAGCAGCAGCGGGCGATCGACGCGGCCATGCAGGAGGTGGGGGTCATCGAGCAGGGCCTGGCCCGGTTCCGCGGCCTCCGCGACAGCCCGCCGAAGGACCTGAAGACCCGCGGCCGCCTCGTGCAGCTGATGGCGGTTTTCTTCGCGCAACTGGGGCTCAAAGACGACAAGCCCTTTGTCGAGGCCCTGATGAAGGAGAAAAAGGACCGGACGACGATGAAGCAGGTGAAAGAGCAGGATGTTCGTTCGGACGAGGCGCTGCTGCAGCTGCTGGAGAGGCGGTTCTGTGAGGTGTACCAGGCCCGGTGCGACGCCGTGAAGAACCAGGAGCGGAAGGTGGAGGCCCTCTTGGCCGGTTTCCGGAAGTCCGACGGCGCGCTAGCGACCAAGCGCGCCGCGCTGGAAGCGAGAAGAACCGACATGCTCACGTTTCAGACGTGCGCGCGGGGGGTGACGGGGGAGCTGGAAAAACTAAAGGACGAGGAGGAGAAGTTGTTCGACGAAATGGAGAAGCTGGAGGACGAGGAGAGGTTCCAACAGCAGGAAATGAAGCGACGGAAACTGGCGGACGCGCTGCGCTACCTGAACGACCTGCGGCAAGATCCGCGAACCTCCTCCGAGAAGGGGAAGGTGGCTGGAGGTGTGGCGTCGATGTCGTGCTGGAACCCAGAGTGGTCGCCGATGCCGAAGGCCTATGTCGCGGAGCGGGGCGGTTACGCCAACGGCAAGAATGATTTGGAACACGGGACCTCGAAAAGGACAAGAAGAGCTGCAGGGAAGGGAGGAGCAGCCAAGTCGAAGAAGAGAATCGGGTTTATTGGTACCACGGGCGGTGCTGATGAACGACCCGCTGCTGCAGAGGTAGGCGACGAAGAGCAAGAAGATGTTGGCGATCCAGAGCTTCTTGGGGTGGAGAACAGCGACGGCGAAAGCCTCGGCGTTGAACCGAAGGCGAAGAAGCGGAAGGTGGATCGAGAGGATCCGAAGCTTGGTAAGAAAAAGCAAAAAGTGCTCGTGGAGGAGGTTGACGAGGAGGACGACTTGCTTGCGGACGAGGAATCCAAATCGGAGGACGAAAAACGGGAGTCCGGCAAGAAATCGAAGCGCGAGCGGAACAAGAAGGAGACAAAAGCCGAGAAGGCCGCGCGGAAGGCCGCAAAGGCGGAGCGCAAGGCGGAGCGCGCGGCGAAGAGGCAAGCCAGAGCCGCGAAGAAAGCGGCCAAGGTGGCGGGGGGCGGGAAAATGGAGGCCCAGGGAGCGACACCGCCGAAGGAGATGATGTCGCCGTCCTCAGTAGTCATTGAAAACGAGAAGGAAGTGCTGGCGACAACAACTGCGGCGTGGAACGAGAAAAGACTGCACCTGGACGACGAGTACTTCCCACCCATGTATAAGAAAAACAAAGCCATTTTTGGTATGTAAGTAACTGTGTCCCGAACCGGATCCTGTACGTAGTCATCTCGAGCCCGAGTAGAAGCAGGTAGAATAACAACGCAACCCTGCCCCCCCATTCTCCGTTTGTTGAATTCTTTCGATAAATGAACAAGCTCTATAGATGATTCTGATTCAGTCGTGGAACGACATTGCCACTGTATGACCCACGACCTCCCGCTGTACCCGAAGACAGAGATATTGACGGATGATCGTGATCATTTCCACCTGTACAACTGCAAGCGCTGAAGATGAAGAGAAACATGCTGAAACTATTTGCAGTGCCTCGTCGTGGATAACGTTTTTTTAATGCACGACTGCCTTCGACGCCTTGTTTCTTGTCCTCGGTCTCGTCGAATGCTCCAACACATGACTCAGCCGAGTCAGTCGATGGATCATAAGTGTCCTCGTCGGTCTTCCTCTACTTCGTGTTCGTTCGTGAAGTGAGATCGCCTCAGGCTGCTTCCAAAACTCATATTGTCTTGATGGTCGGAAGCGCGTCAGTCGATCAACGGAGACAGAGACAGACTTCTTTACCCCGTAGTTGGTATTCCGCATCACCTTCACCCCGGAACTGTGACACTGGAGCAAATCCCATGTTGTCGCAACGAAGTAGACCAGCAATTCAGCTCTTTGCCGCAGCGTCTCTGAGCGGTCATTTTTCTGGCAACCGCGCTTGGGACCTCAGGAAAGATCTACCCCAGCAAGAGGACGAGTTGTCTTCCTCCAGCAGCGGCAAAATACCGCTTCTCGCCGCTTCTCGTCGACGACGTTCCTCTTCAAGGGTTCTTCTTCCACCTCCGGGGGAGGGCGAGACGAGGCGGGGGCCGGTGGGTTCTTTCGACGCCACCGCGGCCGTCGAGGATGCGGCTGCGGTAGCGGCGAAGGCGGCTGTCGGTCTTGGAAAAGACGAGAAGGACGACGTGGATGCGGAAACCCTGGAAATGCTTTCGGAAGCGAGAGCGGTTCATTCGGGAACAAGCTATGAGCAGTTGCAGCCGACGCGTGTCATCATGGACTCGGATGAGGTAGTGGAAGCAGACACTGTAGAAAATTCGGTTAGAAGAAGTAGGCCCAGAAGGAAATCGAAATCCAGTTCCAGAACTGGATTACAGGAGAACGAAGAAGATCCGTACGATTTCCTGAACAACGGCGACGCGGGCGCAGGGGGAGAAAGTGCGGATTTAGGCAAGTCGTCGTTCGCGGGGATGACGCCCGCAGTTGGATCCTTACGTTCTGCAATCGGGCCCCTGAGTGAGGCCGATATTAGGAGATCAGAAGATTACGGCACAATGAAGGCGGCAGCGGATAAGGCAGAAAAATTGCCACTTCACATGAAAGAATAGCGAATACATAGGAATTTGTTAGAGGCGCGGCAATTATGGCTTCGATTTTTGGTTTTGCCGCCGCAAGAGTGACGTCATGGTGATCGCTCGCAACTGCTTGCGCCTGTACGAGTACGTGGTATAGTATCCATCGTGTTCTCCTTCTCGATGTTGAATTCAATTGTCAGCTTCGAGACGTTGAAGCCGAAGGTTGCATTGTTGATTTCGATGCACGCCGCAGAGAGAATTTCGGGCAAATTCGGTTCGAGCCAATCGATTCGTTCGTGTCGAATTCGAGTGCGTGATCGATTCGTTCGTGTTGCATTCTCTATCGACGTGACGTGTAGCGTAAATTCGAAGGAAGAGTGCTAGTTTCTTTGATTGTGGGTGAGGAGCATAGGCATAGCTGTGACAGCGACTTTAGCCCGGGTAGATCGGAGGAGAGCTGGCACCAATCCGCGCCATGACGGCGGGTTCCTCCGCGTCTGGCGACTCCTCGCCTGCCCAAGATGTGCCCCCCAAACACGCCGAGCACTTTTCTCAGCAGCAGCGCGAGTGCTGGCGTTTTTTCCAGTTTCTCGAGCGGCACGCCGATTTCCCGGACCTGCTCGTGGGCACCACGCGTGCTCGCCAAATCACGATCGCGGACTTCGAGCAGATTCTGCGTCGCCTCCACTACCGCCAGGTGCCCGATCATTCTTCTAACGCCCCCCACGACCACGTCGCCCACCAGCGCCAGCGGGAAGTAGACATGTCCGGCACCGTGCGACTGCTTTTTGACGTGCTGCGGAAGCCGTCGACCGACTTCTTCACGCTGAAGGAGCTGGCGCAGTTC
>RXOD01006114.1:0-11237 GCA_005223375.1 Amoebophrya sp. AT5.2
CTCTCTCTCTCTCTCTCTCTATAGTAGATACTTTCACTTTGCTTTCTGCTATACTTTAACCGCAACGGAGGTCAGTTCAGACCGTTCACTTTGAACTACAACCATGCATTCTGATCATGGATTCGATCGGTCGTCTTCGCCAGACCTTCGAGGAGAGGAAAGCGGTGTTCGAGACGAGTTTCGGTGCGGAAGGGGAGGGAAAAGCAGAGGGCTCCGAGGACGCAAAAGCGGGCCAAGAAGACGAGGGCAACGGGGTCCCCTGCAATTTCGACATCAGCGGTCTTACCTCACACGTCGCCAACCTAAGGCTCGGAAGCAACGTACTCTCACTTTTTCTTTTATTTTTGTTGGATTTGAAGCTTGCTTTACGGTCATTGATTTAGATCGCAGCGCACGTGCGGCGCAGCGATCCCCGGGGGACGAAGCCGGGCAAACAAGGTCTCTCCGGGTAGGATCGCGCTCCAGCGAGGCTGGTTCGTTTTCTTTCTGCCCGGGAGGAGCACGCCATTTATTTTCACATCGCGTGGGTCGCAAGTGCAAATAAGTGCTTCGAGCCTTTTCGAAACGGTGTAGGGACTGCACCGGCGCAACATGGATTGTCGTGTCGTTTCGAACTGGGACACGCCGGAGCCATGGATTGGTCTTCGTACGCGTAGGAGCATTCTCCCCCCAGCATGGATTGCTGCGCGGGGGCTCCGTTCACCTATCACATAGTGTGCGGTGGACACGCGTCGTTGTCCCGGAGGGACAGCGTCGTGAGCGCCCTGACTAGAAGTAAGTGGAGATCTAAATTTTTTGATGGTTTCGTTTTCCGTCATGTACTGTTTGTCTTTCTACCGACATCAGCCTCAACCTTAACCTCCACCACCGCAGATCATGACCGGCGGTTTGGGCACGCCGCGAGCACCCGCGACGTTGGGCATGCGGGCCTCACAGTTGACAACGCCAACCTTGAATATGGACTTCGGCATCTTCGGCGCTCCCTCGGCCTCCTCAAGCTACGCCCAAAGACCGCTGCCCACCGCCACAATGCCCTCAAGTATTTCATCATGTTATACCTATTCAGATAAATGGGTAGTTGGTAGCGCTGGCGCAGAAGTAGTAGTAGTTTCACTTTCACTTTCATCATGTTCATCTGAACATGTGTGCTGTTGATTATCCGGTCCTCGTTCGTTCTTGTCATCTTCGAGAGAAGATCTTCATCGATCTAAAAGTATATCCACCTGATGGAACACGACTGTCACAACTTCCTTAGAGTGGGCATGGCTATGAATGCAGTCTATGTCCCCATCGATCTACTCCAAGAACGCCCTTGATCAAACAACTCTATCGCTCGAGGCGGCGCGGTGCTGCGAACGCCTTCGGTGCAGCTGGGTTCGATGAGTTCCGCCTTTGGGATGTACTCGACACTGCCGACCGCAAAGGCCGTGATCGTCCGCGAACAGCCCGAAAACGCGGACACCATCGAAGTGGACGAGGCGGAAGCTGCAGGAGTGGACGACGACGAGGAGTAGAAAGCTAAAAGGCAGCGGATGGTCCTCGTCGGTTCAACCGGTGGAACTATTGAAATTGATGTAGATGTTACACCTTACACGAACTAAAATTAGAATCACATAGATCGTGTCTCGTGGTGGAGCTGGAGGCGGACGTGAAGAGCACGGCAAGTGTATTATCAATCGATGATAAAACAATTAGATTATAGATAAAACAGAAACAAGGTAGATAGTACTACTACTATCCGTATCCGCAATATCCCAGCGGTCCCCGACGTCGTGGAGGACGAGGACGATCAAACATCGGTTCTCAGCTTCTGGGTTGCTCGAGAGAGAGCCGAACTCAGGAGGGGACCGATAAACCGAGCGATGGGCTGGAAGTGGAACGCATAGTCTTGGATAAGTAGTTAGAAATTTTTTAGGAGGTAGAAAAAACAAAAAATCCCCGTAATCCGATAAAGTAGAAACGGCGACTCGATTCAAATTAATGACAAAGAAAGGCATGAGCTTGAGCATGAGATGACGAAATTGAGGAACAATAATATGAGATGGAATCGAGGGCCCCAGTGATTGTGACGCTGCCCCCTCGCAACGAGGAGATCATCATGCCAGCATCCGGGGCAGCTGATGAAATTCTCGTCCTTTAAGCAAGACCTTGTCCTGCTGCTGCAAGGGCATCATGCGCCAGTACCAGATGATCAACCACAGAGTGCAGGTTCGGAAGTTCCTCTCCCAGCAGTGTTACGCATACTCCGGCTGCACTTGTAGTTGTACAGAAAATACCGATGAAAACAAGCATGACGTCGAAGATCTCGCATGACTCATGTGCCTCCGTGGATGTGAGGACTTGTGGTTGTGCTGCTCCACGTGCAGCAAATCCTGTTCGAGATGACAATGACGTGTCCTCCATAGTACGAAGACCGTTTCGCTTTCGATCACAAAACGCAACGATATACGAATGCACTCCGATGAGCATGAGAGCAAGAAGCAGCTAGCGCTTGAGCAACTAGTGCTTCAATTGCGGAACGAACCCGACGGGCGCGTCGTGGGTTTGGGTTTCAGTTTGCGCCGGTGGAGCACCGCACGCTGGCTCCTCCACATGTGAGATGTCTAGTCGAGCGTTCAGGTTCACGCCGTTTAGTACTTTCGTCTCAATGTCAATGCCTCGCGGCGGATCGGAATTGTTTTTCCTCGTCTTCCTTGCATGTTGATTCCTGATCCTGGTGAAGAATAAAATAACTCGGTTCCGCTACGTTTCTACTCGTGTCGTGTCGTAGCTAGAGGCCATCTGCATCTTCTCGGTGGTTAGACAACGAAAGAAGTATCGTGTCGTGTCGTCATCTTCCTCGGTGCACGTCATACAGCATGTAGTTGTCGTTGTAAATGTAGATTGGTGCTATACGTAAAAATCGTAAAGCTCCATCTTCATCGCTATCGTAGGAAAATGTACGTAAATTTCTTTGCAAATCAAAACTGTGAATGTGAAACGTGTGCCCCGCCCATGATAGATGTGCGCTGCGTAGAAGAGGTCAGACACGGTAACGTCGTGGTCGTCAGGTGGCACCCTCTATGTCTATGGTACTGATGCTGATCGTTCGTTCTCGTGTACTACGGCCTACTTCTCGCTGTCGCTAGTTGTACGGCTGCTGGCTACATGTGATGATTCGTAGATGATACAACAGGTAATAACCCCCTCCCGCCATTAAAAGAAAATACGAGCACGACGACCCTTTGTCTTCATTTTTTCGTCTGCGTCTCGGAGGTCTTCTCAGACACATTGTGACTGAAGTGAAGGTCCATCGTAGCTGATACATTCCAAGAGCATCGGAGCAGCGAGGATGATGAAGTTTTTGGGCCTGCACTCGAGCAGCGAGGAGGAACAACAACAAGCTGCCTCGGCGCCCCTGCCGAAGCCTACTCCCAAAAAGCGTCCTCCGCGGGCAGAGGGCGAGTCAGCGCCCCCCTCCCGTGGTCCGACCTCTGCCTCCAGGACGAGCACCTCGCGGCCCACTGCAGCATCTACTTCGCAAGCAGGCGGCCACTCTCCGAGCAAGAAGGTGACGATATCCAGTTCCGTGCCGGCGTCGTCACCATCGGTTCGTCCGTCGCCGCCTCCTGCGGCCCGCCCATCATCTGCATCTCCATCAACGAGCGGAAACGCGCCGGCACGGGACGCGAGCAAACGAGCGTCTTCCCCTACTGGCGGTGGCCAGTTCCACATCGGCGACCACGTGCGCACGCAGAACCTGGACAAGCTGCCGCACTTCAACGGGAAGCTGGCCGTGATTCTTACCAACCTGGACGGCTCGGGCAAGCACAAAGTGCAGCTGCGGCCCAAAGGGCAGAACCTGAAGCTGTTTCCGACGCGGCTGCTCCGCGTCACCGAGGACGAATTTTACCGGGGCAACCCGGACGGGGACCCCCCAAAACTCGTGGAGGAGCTGAAGCAGGCAAAAATTGCCGCGGGGATGCCGGTGGGGAGCTCGACGGATCAAGGTCGTGGTGGTCGTGGGACCACTCCTGGGGACGGACCTGGATCTGGTGGAGCTTCTGTCCAGGCCGGAGGAGATGATGAGCCAGCGTTCGGCCGGCCGTCGGTGGCGCAGGGCAAGATCACGCCCCCGGTCTCAGTGCGGCAGTCCGGAGTCTACGACGAAGCGAACAGCAGAAAGCCGCCGTCCACAAGAGCAACCTCCGTGGTTAAAGGCGGTCAAGACCGCATCACGCCACCGGTCGCGGTTGGGAAATCCGGCATCTACGACGAGCCGGGGTCCGCGGGAACAAGGGCGGGGGCTGCCGCTGCACCATCGACTTTTAGTACATCTTCTTCTAAGGGCGGCCAAGCCCGCATCACGCCGCCGGTCGCAGTTGGGAAATCCGGTATCTACGACGAGCCGAGCGCCCCGGAAGAACGCTGGCCGTCCCCCGGACAATTCGGCGGGAAGGCGGGCACGATTTACGATCACGACGATCCGGACATCGTGGCCCACCGCCCCACCCCGCCGCAGATGCGCGGCACCTCCGGCAAGTCGGGCATCTTCAATCCCCACGGCCGCACCTCCACCACCCTCGGCGCCGCCCCGCCCCCGCTCCAGCAGGAGGAGCGGGGGTCCTCCGTGGTGGAAGATCGCGCGTTCCTTACCCAGCAGTTCGGGCAATTCGAGTTGGACGATGACAGCACGAACGCATACGCAGCTCCCGGAGGACGGGACACCAGGACTTCCGGCTCCTTGACCAAGACGAGTAAAAAGACAATCACGGGGGCCGCTGAGCGCAACTTCGCGGCGAGGCGGTCGGCGTTTTTCGACGCGAAGGCCGCGGAGGCGATCGCGGAGCACAACCGCGGCCGGGCCGAGTACGTCGCGACGCTGGTCGAGAAGTCGGAACTCCGCGTGGCGAAGTTCTTCGAGGCGTTGGGGCACCACGAGATTGCGCGCGACACCGCGACGAGGGGACCGACCAGCATTTTCACTTCCAGTCCGGGCCTCAGTAGTCGAAGCACCGGCAGAGATCGGACGACGAAGACCAAGGCGACCCGCCCAGCAGGAGGTTCATCTTCGCAGCGTGGAGGTGCGATGTTAAATCCCGGGCTGTCTTCGAGCACTGTTGGATCGACCTCGGTGCCTGCGCCACTGCCCCCCCCGCCGTCCTCACAGCTGCTGGATCGCTCGGTAGGGGTAGATGATGACCGCGACCCGCCCGACCCAGCCTTTGGGCGGCCCTCGGTTCCGGTGGCGGCTCCCGCTGGTGCCCGTCGAATGTCCAGCACTACTGCGCAGGAGCTCTGGGACCGGCCGGCGACGGAAGCCGCTGGCGCTCGTCCGCGAACGACCACGACCCAATTCGAATTCCGCCCCATGTCTTCGGCGGGGGTGTCGGAGCAATGGGAAGACAGGGCGGTCACCGAAGGGAGTGCTGCGTACTAGTGAGGCCACTCTTCAAGGTTCCTTCGATTTCGATATCGATTGATGCGGTCGTCCGATGCACTTGTCCTTCAGCGACTGATGGGCTTGGGCGCGACGTCTGCTTCTAAATTAGAAGCACAGGTGGAGACTACAACTGCTACAACTTGAGGTGAAAGTACTTAACGATTTCGATTGACCACCATAACGGTTAAGGAAGGTACTAACAGTAAAAGACCCGACCACTCAAAGCAGCAAAAAAGTCAGTGGCAATGACCAATGGACTATCCAAAAAAAAAAAAACAAAAAGCATCGCCATTGATTGCGCTTGCGCAAAAAATAAAAGTACTTCAACAACTTACGACCGCTAGCTTCCCCGAAACCAATCTAGAAAAAGACTCGCCCCCCCTGCGAACGCCGTACTGATGCTTCCAATTCAAATTATCAACTTTCAAACCCTGCACTTGAGCGGTTAATTGCAACTGCCAGAGAATACTTGTGTGACACTGACAACCTGTGACAATACATGCACATCGATCAACAACAGAAAACTTTTAAATGAGAAGATCAACACGACACACCCACACCGGACAAGGACATACAAGTGAAGCTGGCAGGGGGCGAAGTTGTTCCCCTGGTTTCTTGCAGTGACGTAGTTTCAATCTGGGCGAAACAAACGGGGCAGCGCCAAGACCAAAAGTAGGTGGTCTTTCAAAGTACGACAAGGCGAAGGCAGAGGCACAAGCACAATAAACATAAAGATAAACTCGAAAGCCCGCAAAAAGTCGAAGTCTCAGTGCTGGTCGACACACCGCCTAGACGGAGGGGAGCTGGAGGTCCTGAAGAATAGCATTTCTAACGCATCAATTCAATGTCTCCACTAATCCGTCGTGGACAATGATACCACGCGTGGTTCGGAGCTGTGCCAATTCAGAAAGCCGCGACATAAATAGCAACCCTGCCTCTGATTTCGACTTTCGCGCAAAGACATTCGGGTTGTTGTATTATGGAAACAGAACAAAGGAACGAAGCCGCGGCCATGAGTTTTTCCTCCCCGAGCTGCGACGAGATCCGGTGGAGCGAGATTGGGTACACCGTCGAGTTGCCGCCGAAAACGCGCAACGCTGCCCCCCTCTCCAAGACCGTGCTTTCTGGCTGTTCCGGCTACTGCAAGCGCGGGCGCCTGCTCGCGGTCATGGGGCAGTCTGGCTCCGGAAAAACCTCCCTCTTGAATGTCCTCGCGGGGCGGATCCAGCAGACCGCCGGGGAGCTTACCCTGGACGGTGAAAAGCTGGATTCTGCCGTTCTGGATGAGTACCGAGACATCTGTGGCTACGTGCAGCAGAAGGACGTCTTCTACGCAACGAACAAGGTGAGTGAACACTTGAACTTCATCGGACAGATGCTGAGGGTGGAGGAAAAGCAAATGACCCACGTGCTAGACGCACTAGACCTGCACAACTGCAAGGACAACATCATCGGCAGCGAAGAACAGATCATCGGTACGTACAGTAGTTGCGCAACGCTTTTCTCACCGTCGAATGCAGCAAAATTAATATGTTCTTTCTAGTAGAATACATGTTGAATGTTGAAGGAACTGAGCAGGTAAGGGCATTTCCGGCGGGGAGATGAAGCGGCTTTCCGTCGCGTCCGAGCTTCTGAAGTCGCCGACATTCCTCTACGCCGACGAGCCTACGTCCGGGCTCGACTCCTCCCTGGCCGAAGACGTGGTGCGCCTCCTCAAACGCCTCTGCGAGCACGAGCAGAAGATTGTGCTTGCTACCATCCACCAGCCGAATTCCTTCATCTACCAGCTGTTTGACGACATCTGTTTGCTGTGTCGCGGGCACGTCGTCTACATGGGGCCGCGCGAGGAGGCGCTGGAGTATTTCGGCCGCCTTGGACACCCCTGTCCCGACTTCATGAATCCGGCTGACCACTGGATGAAAATTTTGTCCACTAAGTTCGGTGACGACGAGGCAGAAAGGCGCACGCAAAAACTCATCGACGCCTGGAAAGCGCGGCAAGACAAGCACGCGGGTGGCGCCGCCGCGCAGGCCGACGACGGGGGCGAAAACATCATGACCGACGCTCGCGACGTTGTTCTGTCCGACCAAGCGCCGGGCGGTCCCTCAAAAGATCATCATCTGGACGGAAAGATGATGGATCTGGAGGCCGGCGGAGGTGCGCCGGCGGGCGTGGACATCATGGTGAGCAGTCCACAGTCTACTTCTCCGAAACCGAGCCAGCAGCAGAATATTACGAATGGGAGTAGTACGACTGCCTCCACGTCCATCCTCGCGAAGCTGCAGGCCCACCGCGTGCACCACCGGGCGGGTTTCGGCGGCGAGGTCGCTGCCCTGGTGAGGCGGGTCACCGTCACGACCCGACGAGACCCCATGATCGCGAAGATCCGCTGGATCCAGACGCTTTTCATCGGCACGCTCGTGGGCACCATCTTCCTCCGCCTCGACAACGACCAGACCGGCGTCCAGAATCGCGTCGGCGCGCTGTTCTTCATCGTGGTAAACACCACCTTCAACACCGTGTTTTCCGTGCTCGTCACCTTTCCCCACGAGAAGCCGATTGTGATCCGCGAGGTCGCGGCCGGCATGTACAGCGTGAAGTCCTACTACACCGCCAAGATGATCCTCGACGTGCCCCTCCAGACGGTCTACCCCTTCGTGTACGCGCTGCTCACCTTCTGGCTGGCCGGTCTCGACATCGGGTTGGCGGCCGGCGAGGTCTGGGCGAGCTTTTTCAAGTTCATGCTCGTCGTCATGCTTTTGGGGCAGGTGGGCGCGTCCTTAGGCTACGTGATCTCCGCCGCGGCGAAGAACGTGCACGTCGCGACCTCCGCCGGGCCGCTCGTGATTCTGCCGCTCATGATCTTCGGCGGGCTGTTCGTGCACAACGACGACTGTCCGGTCTACTTTCTGTGGCTGCGGTTCATCTCCTTCATCAACTACGGCTTCGAAGCCATGCTCGTCGCCGTAGTCGGCGAAATCGACACCATCCGCTAGGAACCGAAGCAGATCGTGACCAGCTGGTATTTAACAAGTCGGCAATGTTGGGTACGAGCGCCGCCGCCACCCAAGACGACGAACCGTACCCGTAGCATACGGGTGCGCGTCGTTCCCTTGGCTGGCGGGAGCGGTCGGCTTCGCGTCGGGCGGCTCAGAGCGCCGCAGCCGGACAGCCTCAGAGATCGATGCCCCATAAGCATAATTGTAGGTAGTAGGAGCGGCTGCATCCATTGTGAGGCAGAAAAAGATCGAGGTCGGAAGCCACCGGCCCGCGCTACTGCGACGACCGGCACGGTGGAGATGACGGCGGAGAAGGCGGGGCAGCAGGGGGCGTCCTCTAGGGTGGTGATCTATTCCCGTCAGCTACATATACCATAGGCTGCAGCGGTGGCTGTGGCAGGTCTCCCGACTGCGGAAAGTAGCTGCTTTACTTTCTACACCTACCGCTGACCTCTCTCCAGGCCACACGGAAGGCACCCCGGCGAAGACCTCTCCGCAAGTAGAACAACAAGTTTCACTAAAAAAAAAAAAGAAAAACTATATCAAATCATACCACTTCCCGATGTCTACGTACCAGCTGGGCCCTTGATATCTGCTGCGACAACACGCTTGGGAACAGATTGCTGCAGATGGGGCAGTACTCGCCCGCGGCTGTCGCGGAAGTCGCCAGCCTGCCCGCGAGCTTGGCCGGGAAGAAGATGTGCCGCTACTACGACGGGAAACAAGTGGTGGAGAGTTACGGTTTCGACGCGGACGCGAGCACGTTCGGACTAAACTGCCTCTTTCTGTTGGGGGAGAGCCTCCTCCTGCGCATCTTCGCGTACGTCCTACTACTGAGGACCACGCGCATTGGGCCGGGGGCGGGAAAATGATCAGGAAGAGTGAAGTCATGCAATTGCAAGAAACTGATCCACTCGGCTAAGCAACAGCAGGTGGCCAACAAGCAACAGCGGGAGATTGAATCTGCTCCTGGTAAATTTCTCACAAGCTGCTGAATCAGACGCCCGGCCTGACTCTGAAAGTAGGCGTGGCGCGCCTGCTGTTGACGTGCACTTGCATTTGCAGGTGCAATAAGCGGACTGCTGCGCATCTGAGGGAAGTATCCAAATCGTACCTTCTAGATCTAGCACACACTTGCTTGTATGACCGTGAACCTGAACGTGTTGATGTAGAAAGAAGATGATCTTGACGTTATTCATCATTGATGTATACCATCCAATTTTTTGGAGTCTGTTTCCCGTCGTGTACAATCAGGAAAAGATAATGCGTCAGGTGTACCTTTATCGTCATACTGCTAGCCCATATTATGTTATGATATCCACGTCCACCTCGCCCACGTCTGATTCTAATTTTTGCATGGATGGTCTTGGAGGTCCTCCATCCACTTCCATCTCTTGGCGATTCTAACTTACGATGGCGCACTTGCTGCTACCGACCCGGTACAACGACCCCCGGTAGCACTGAATCTAAGAGCGAGGACGGCTACTTCTGTAGAGTGACACTGAGTACCTACTTACCTACGTCGATCTCGATGGCGTTGCCGCCCCCGCCCCCTTTTTCAGATATTAGAAAGGAGTTTTCGCAGCGGTCCACCTTAAGAACGTGGTAGACTCAGTTGATGTTCCCGCTCCTTGGGAACAGCAGCCGCGGCGGCCGGGCAAAGGCTAAAATCAGAACTCGCGGCCGGCATCGCGGAAGGAATTAATACTTGCCAGCACTTGCGATCGTGTCACGAAAGTCAGTAGTTGCCCCGCGCACGACGATGAGGATGACGACGACGTCGGCGTAGCTTGAATTTGGAGTGATGCAAAGCAGGAGAAACTGCGCCAGGATCTTCTGAGTCGGACGAATGAGAATGAGTTGGTGGTTCGTTTGGGTTTGGCTCGGCCGCTTGTTGCTTGATGTCATCTACTTCTGCGCAGGAGACGGACCGGGACCTGGTGCTGGAAACAAATAAATTAAGCTGCACCGAGCTTGGTGTAAGTATGTTTGAGAATCTTGTTCTTGGCAACTACAGACAATCATGGCTGCGCCTGGGTCTTCTCCTTCCGCAGCGCCGGGCTGCGACGAGATACGCTGGAACAACATCGGGTGGACGGTCGAACTTGCCCCGCCGAAAACGCGCAACGCTGCGCCCATCTCCAAGACCATCCTTTCCGGCTGTTCCGGCTACTGCAAGCGCGGGCGCCTCCTCGCGGTCATGGGGCAGTCTGGATCCGGCAAAACCTCCCTCTTGAATGTCCTCGCGGGGCGGATCCAGCAGACCATCGGGGAGCTTACTTTGGACGGGGAAAAGCTGGACTCTGCCGTTCTGGACGAGTACCGAGACATCTGTGGCTACGTGCAGCAGAAGGACGTCTTTTACGCAACCAACAAAGTGAGTGAACACTTGAACTTCATCGGGAGAATGCTGAGCGTGGAGGAAAAGCAAATGACCCGCGTGGTGGACGCACTGGACCTAAACGACTGCAAAGACAACATCATCGGCAGCGAAGAACAAATCATCGGTGCGTAAAGAAGTATGTAGTAAAAAGTGTGTTGTAGTTCTTGTAAGTCTTAGTACTACATCAACATCGATTTGATCTTCATCCCTCTTCGAATGCATAACATGCGTCTTCTACCTCCTCCACGCGTCCTCGTGCTCATCACATGCACATCTTTCATCTACAAACAAACTACTTCATGTTTGAATCAGGTAAGGGCATTTCTGGGGGAGAAATGAAGCGTCTTTCCGTCGCGTCCGAGCTTCTGAAGTCGCCGACATTCCTCTACGCCGACGAGCCTACGTCCGGGCTCGACTCCTCCCTGGCCGAAGA
>RXOD01006115.1:0-11230 GCA_005223375.1 Amoebophrya sp. AT5.2
CGCTGACTTTTGCAAAAAGTGCAGTGTTGAATCGGCACAGTTCTAGAAACTAAGAATATAGTAGCGGTAGCTGCGCCAGCTGCTGAGCGTGAGCGCGGCGCCAGTCGTGTACTTCAGCACCGGGGGGGGGCGAGGAAGTTAATCTTGATTCACATTCATGATCATGTTGTTCATCTCATCACATACTCATCTGAAAAACAAAAATCATAATTGATAAAATTAACGAAGTAACGACCTGGCGCGGTGGTGATGCTGATGTTGCTGATCTCGATTTTGAATTCCAGAGGGCGCGTCAGCACAGGTACTAGAGGTACATGGATGTGGGGGCTGAGCAAGTAGCTTATAGTTATAGAAGTACAGTGTTCTTCGTGTTCGTTCGACAAAAAATATACTCTCATAGATGCAAGACCAGAATAGATCGCCACTCTGCGACGTCTGAAGCTGTTGAACTACGTCAACGACTATTAGGCTGGATAGTTGAGCTTGGAGTTACTTGGAGAACGAGATAGAGATACCGCATCAATTTAGTATTAGTGATCAGTGTAATAAATTGCAAAATCTCACTGGCAGTGCTAAATCAGAAAAGATGACGCAGCTTGCTTTTGCGAACGATGGATAAGTGGCCTTGGCGGCGGGTCCATGAAGATGTGCAGCGCGCACCAATTTTTCCTCCAGTGGTGCGGAAGGGCCGGCCAACGCCAGTGGTGTCGCGCTTGATCCGGACCTGCCACCGCGTAGCCGCGTGCGAAGCAACTGGCGCTCCTGCGTCCGGCGCTGCAAAGAGGGAAGTAGCGCTGTAGTGGGCACAGGCGGGGCCTGACACTTCATCATCATCGGCACGGGCGTCGGTGCCCGCGTCTCTTCAGCGTCCGTAGTCCCTCTGTCCGTCGTTCTCGTATCAGCCACGACCAGGTCGTAATCTTGTGTGCGTGCTTCCGGTTGTACTGGTGGTTTCATGAAGGAGCGAGCCTCTGGAGCTTCGGAGGTGGGCCCCACCTGTCCCGCCGGCGCCGGCGGCGCGGCTGTCGTTCTATCACTAGCTGCGTCCACGTCAAATTTTTCAAGCTCCTTCTTTGTGTTCAATTCCTGCTCAAGCTTCTGGAGGTGGCGGCAGCTCCCGCCGGCGGCCGAAAAGAAGGCTGCCCACGTCCCAAGCCACGCCTTGAAACCTATCTTCCTCGCCTCTGCACGGCTCTCCCCCTCCAGCATTCTTCTCGTGGAGACGACAGCAGCCTCCGCTGCATCTATTGCGCCGCACACCCTGTTTTCGGCAGCCGTCGCCAGTTTGCGAAATCGCAACACTTGCGCTGTTTCTCCTAGACCAGCTGATGCCATGGCAGCGAGGCTCGTGTTCGCTTCTTCACGAATTTCTGTTGTGATGTTTGGACTTGCAATGCAGCCCAACGGTGTGCTGGCTGTTTTCTTTACTTTGCATTATGTTCAGAATCCACTTCAGCCGCGGGGCCTCTCATGTAGCATGGGTCTACACCTACAGCTTCCTCCAGCACCATGACCTACGCTCACCCCATCGACGACCATGAGCATGGCCACGACTTCACTATCACTTCTACGCGGCAACGAACTTACTTTATGTTATAATTGTGCAAACAAGAAGAACCATAAGCACAACGCGGGTAAACATAAGAAGTAAAGTAGGAGCAGAAGCATGATCTGGCAGATAGTCTGCGTTCACGACTTGATGAGTAGTCAATTCGTATTATTTTGGAAAGAATAGAATGTACTACCGGCTGCCCTCGCACGTAGTTCCGCCGCGTCCTCGCGTCCAGCCTTCTTGACCCCATCCTCGAATTTCTCTCCCATCAGCTCCTCACTCAACCAGCGTTGCACAGAGCTAGCCCCCACTTTCTTCACCACCCAGTCGGCCAAGTTTCGCACGACTCCGCCTCCCCGCCCTTCGCAAACCGTGGTCCCCGCCAAGGTCGCCAACACCTCGACGCCGAACGCCGATGCGGCTCCTCGCGTTCGGTTCCCGGCATTGAGCGCGTTTCCCCCGACCAAGACCGCAGCCAACACCCTTGGCAGAACCGTGCTATCTCCTAACCGCCGCGCCACCTCCGCGACTCGGTTGGCGTCCATCTGCAGCGCCCCGACGCGCTCCTCCGCGCTGGACGACACCCGCAGGAACTCGGCCCTCGCCCGAAAATTCTTAGCCATTTCCGTCACCCTCAAACACCAGGCTGTCGCCCTATCGTCCCGCACCTCCCGCCCGGCCGCCAGCTCCGCGGCCGCTTCTCTCGCTACCTTGTCTACGGTCTCCGCGATGCCACCTAAGAGCGCGTAATGGTCAGCCGACAACGCCGCATCGTCTAAATCGTGAAGCGCTTTTCCCACCACCCCCACGTCCGGGAGCTGCTTCGCCGCAAAGCCCACCTTCATCGCGTCGTCGTGCGATAGCTCCCAACGCCCCTGCTCCGCGGCTAGTGCTTCGGGGACGCAAGTTGCAGTTTTGCGCGACGAAGAGATCGCGAACAGACGCTGCACCTCCTCCACCTCCGCTGGTGTTGGGCTGCCTTCGGTCGCGACCACATCGCTCCACATCGCCCCGCTTGGGGGCAAAACCGACCAAAAAAGTGCTTTGGTGTCACAAACCCTGGCGTCACAAGCGAGTGCGCTCTTCCCTCTCCCCTTTTGGCCCTTCCCCGAAATTGGCGGCGGTGGCGCAACTTTCTTCCCCTTCCCTTTGCCTGCCGCAAGTGGTACAACTGGCGCCGCATTTTTTCCCTTACCCTTCATCATCATCGGCGCGGGCGTCGTTGCCCGCGTCTCTTCAGCGTCCGTATTCCCTCTGTCCGTCGTTCTCGTATCGGCCACGACCAGGTCGTAATCTTCTGTGCGTGCTTCCGGTCGTACTGGTGGTTTCATGAAGGAGCGAGCCTCTGGGGCTTCGGAGGTGGGCCCCACCTGTCCCGCCGGCGCCGGCGGCGCGGCTGTCGTTCTATCAATAGCTGCGTCCACTTCCATCGGCTGCGCGTCCGCCGACCGGACCGGTGGCGAGCTGGTGGAGATGCGATTCGGGGTTGGTGACGGAGGTGGTATTTCCGGTTCGGGGTCCCTTTCTTCCGTGGTGCCACAGATGCATTGCGCAATCCGGGGCCCCCACCTTTGGAGCAACGCCTGCATTTTCGGTTAACTCTATTTACTTTAGCCTGAAACTTGTTCTGCCTTGATGTTGATAGTGCAACGGGGGAAGGAATATTTATAATTTGGAATGAAAGAGGACGAGGGTCGTGTAACTGTAAGTTCATTGGTGGTTCATAGCATACGTGAGCGTGACGCCGACAAAAAATAAAATGCGATAAGCACCGGAAAAGCGAGAAAAGATAACACGCACGAAAAGAGGTGGAAGAACCAGAACCGAACGGCATAAATAAGAAGTACGAAAGAAATTATCGTGCCTGGGGCCACGGCACTCGACGGACGCGAGAATTGCTTTTGAACGGAAGCGAGTGCGATCTTGACATCGACAATCGCTGGAGCGGAATCAATAAGCACATTCAAGGGTAGAAGACAGAATCGCACTACAGCAGTAGCAAGCACAGTGCCTGTATCATCCAGAGCCAGAAGCTGTTGATCACCGTCCTCTTCGAGAGAATCGATTCGGATTCCTGGGCTTTCTTTTTGGACGGAGAATATACGGATAGGAATGGGCAGCGCCCGAACGCTGGGTCCCGGTCCGCCAGCTGGGCAAGTGACACATCGCGAAGACGTGCTGCATGTGCAGCGCCGCCTAGCGCTACTACATGAAGATACAAGTAAGTGAAAAAGAAACGGAAAACAGGCAAGACTCTATTGCAAGACGGAGATCCAATCAGGCACAGGCTTGGACGGAATCTTCTCAACCGGTGCTCTCCAACTCAATTACGTTGCTGCAACATGGCCGCCGCGGCGCAGCCGCTGAAAATGTGCCCGCGGCAGCCAATCGAATCCCTCAACTTGTTTGAT
This sequence comes from Amoebophrya sp. AT5.2, assembly GCA_005223375.1. Classification (NCBI taxonomy): domain Eukaryota; class Dinophyceae; order Syndiniales; family Amoebophryaceae; genus Amoebophrya; species Amoebophrya sp. AT5.2. The sequence continues at coordinate 3,964 of RXOD01006115.1, forward strand.
CCTTTATTCGTGATTTTTATACAAAATTTTTTGAAGCCGTGTCGGTTAAATTCAGTGCCCAAAGACAGCGACTACTTGTAACTGTAAGTGCCCAATAAAGACAGCGACTTTGAGAAATAAAGCATGCACAATGTGATGGAGGTGGTAGAAAGATTGCAATGACTGAGGAGGCACACGACGGAAAGCTGCTGGCAGAAGAAAAGTAAATACATGGAAAAGGAACGCCAAGCACTAAGCTTACACGTGGTACGTAGTAATGTAGAAGCCGCGCAGGCACCGGCAAAGAAAAAGCGCCACTGACTAGGATCAAGAAGATTTAGAAGTATTGTTGTGGCCCATAAGTAACGATATAAACAGAGCGTGAAAATAAAACAAAAAGGGCAGGCGGAGACCGTGGCGAAGCTCAACATGTAGTGCTGGTCAGCGTCTTTCACAACTTTCTCGGATCGTGCTGTAGTAGGTACTCAGACTCACAAAGCTAACGAACTAGATAACGGCAATGCCTAGCCGCGCGCGCCAGGTTCGACAGTGCGATGGTCAGGACGTGGGCTGCACCCCCACCCTCCTCAACCGAATAGGTGAACCTTCACTCCCTTTTTCCGACCTTTCTTCCTGTCCTTCTTGTGGCCCCCCTCCTTCTCTGCAGACGTGCTGGCTTGCGCGGAGCTCTTCGCCTCGTGTACCTTTGACCACACCCCCTCCCAGAACGTCTCTCGCGCGCGCCTCCGGGCCTCCGCTTCCATTTGCGTGACCTGCTCATCCATTTCCTTCTCCTCCAACCAATTGCGGAGAGAATCATACCGCTCCTCCAGCGCGTTCCAGGTTTCGCGGGAGCCACCCTTGTCAGGATGCGCACGCAGAGCCTGTTTCCGGTACCAGCGTTGTAGCTCCCCGAGGGAGCTTGGCGCCACTTCCCAGAAATCCTCCAACCCTGCGGCGCTGCTGCTGCCGGACATATTAGCGTCGGAGGTCACATTTCCACGACGACCAGGAGCGCACGTGGTTCCTCCACCTGCACTTCCTCGTCCTCCCATGGCTGGCCTTCGCACTTTGTCGTCTCTTGGCGTCCCCGGGAGAACGCGGAGCGCGAGCGACAAATGCGGAACTGGTTCTTCAGAACAAGTGCAGCCTGCAGCTGCGGAGTCGTCGCCGTAGTCCGCCGTTGTTCGGCTCGCGGTTGACGGTTCGTGGTTCGTAAGAAGATCGTGGTCTTTGAAAGGATTGCAGGCCCCGTGCAATGCCCCATCCGCCAACAAGGAGAGAGGTACGCACGGACTCGGACCTTGCGCTTCCATGCATTTGCGGTGGCGCTCAACAAGAGCATGTGGGTGTGGCAGGCGGCTGACGATCTGCTTCCTGCAGTGAGAATTCATCGCGATCGCGATGCGGAGGCAGAGGTCCACTCGACCACGTAGGCGATCCTGACATTCTTGCAGCATCTGGCACCTCCGCGTCGCTGGCTTTAAGAAGACGCGCAATCCTCGTTCCAACTGTGCCCTCGAATCGTGGAGGAGCGGTAGTTTCCCAACGTCGCGCTCGACGGCGCGCGGCATCTCCGCACATTCCTGCTGAAAACCATTTCTAGCTAGTGCGCCGTCCTCGCGGACGCGGTCCTCTGCGTTAGCGACGAATGCTGTTGTGCCGCTTGTTCTCTCCCACTCCCCCGTCACGTCGTATGTATCAGCAACGTCGGCGTTATCGGGTGCGGGTGCGCGCTTGGGAGCGGCAGCGGCGTAGTAGTTCGAGTCCACACCATAATACTGGCGAGTCGAAAACACAATAGCGGAGCTTCGCAGGCGATACGTGCCTGACTGCGAGATGAGTCGGACCATGTTCTGTTGAAGACGAGTAACGTTGTATTAATCGAGGAAAGTGCAGGTAGCCGTAGGCTGTAGATAAGTTATCTTACCTTCTTAAGTGTAAAGACGGACGATTACTTCGGGGCGAACGGAACAAGAAATGCGTTGTAGGTTTACGTACGTAGTTGTAGAAGGAGGTACAACTGACAAGAACTACTCAGTGTTTTTTAATTCGCCTGTTCTACTTCTTGCAAAAGCAGGGCACTGGGGACGGTCAGCATCGCAATAATTGATTTTTACAAAAGCTGCAAGACAGAGGTCAGGGTCTTGCAATGCAAATCGCTCGATAGTCGCCGAGAACGACAAAACGAGGGACGGAACGATCTCCAGCACCGCGCACGAGGGGCGATGGCAAATTGATCCTGATCCACGGAAACACAACTGACTGGGCCACGGGAGCACAACCGTGTCGAAGGAATGAATCCAAGTGAGTCGACGGTGGAGACGGAGGTGGTGGTGGCGCGTTCGGTTCAATATGCCACGAAAGCCAAAAAATATATTTATAAAGGAGCCTCACGCTGCCGCTCCACGACGGAAAAACAAAGTATCTTTGAATGAAAGCACACCTCCAGCACTTGACGAGCGCACGGCAAGTATTCATTGCAAGCGGTCTGACAACTCGTTGCAGCACACGATCGTCACAAATCCGAGTAGTTGCCAGCGGCGCACCGCCGCGTTTCCGCCTGATGTTTCCGAAACGAAAAGCCGGAGAGGTTTGGTCACGATTGCCTTCGTAGTTTTGTTTCGCTTTAATTCATCCAAAAACTCCACAAAAGATAAGCGTACGTTCAGCCTCGGCTTGAGAGGAAGCTTCACTTCTAACTTCTCTGCGAAATGTATTGTTGTGATATTGCTTATTACTTGCAGGTGCAGCAACAGGAGCACGTCTACTTAGCTGGTCGCATGTGCGAAAGATCGAGCGCCGTGAAGTGGCATATCTATGGTGACTGATGAATCAATAAGCTGACATCTTTACTACCTAATCTATTACGACTACGAGTCGACGGAAGGTGTCGGTCTGCATGACTCATGGACACAAGGAAATATGAATAGATACAACACACCGGACGGTGGAAAAAAAACTTGAGACTAAAGAAAGAAAGTGATGATCGGTAACACTGGGACTGGTACTGGTAGTAAATCGATCGCAATCCGCATCCCGGCCTAGCAGTAGTCAACAACTATCAATCTTCGTAGGTAGAATGCTGAGTGTGGGTGCTCAGGTACTCTTACTCTTGCAGGGGAGTGGATCTGCCTGCCAAAACGTCGATGGGTGTATCGACCTCGTCGAAGCAGCTGCCGTCGGTGGTGAGAACCTGTTGCGCCAGGGATATTGATGGCCGTGGAACAAGAAGTATTATACAGTACGGGCTTCATGATCCACCCCGCGTCACCTCGCTTTCCACTCACTGAGTCGGTGAGTTTCTATCAATCTATTTGCATCGAGGACGCCGACGAAAGTATACATCCGATGTAAGCGCGTTAAGATGTTTTCCATGTCAACCGCGAAGGCGTGCTGCCAGCTATGTTCAGTGATAGGTATGCAAGCAGAGCAGAAGCACTGCAACTGCACACGGACAAAGACTACACTGACCAGCTATAATAAGTACCTGGCGCGCGACCGACGTGAGACGCGTGCGCAGTTGGTCCCACATGTTCCAGATGCAAAAATCTTGGCGCCCGGTGGGATCTTGCTCTTCTTCGAAGTACGTCATCAACTTTATTCCCCAGCCACCCAGTTCCTCGCCATCTTTCACGTCATCGTATGCCTGCTCCGGCACATGCCTGGCCGCGATGACAGCTTCTGGCGCGTTATCTAGTTCATCGGCAAGGTCATCAATCAGGACTAATTGCAAGACGTCGTCGACCGCGGAAAAAACCTGTTTATGGTGGATCCGGAGGTCGTTCTTTCCTCGGTTTTGAGAGAATAGCGCTCCAGTCAAATCAGTAGTAAGAGAAGCTCGCTGCTCGCCCGACGCTGTTCCACGATTTGTTTCGACGACCCTCAAAAAGTAAACTAGAGCTAGAAAGAGCGACCTCGTGTAAATCAATTGATTCAAGCGGCCCGCTGTCGAGATTGATATAGTAGACGAACATCACCACAAAAAAAGCAGCCCAAACGAAACGTCAAAGAGAAACAGAAACTACGTACGAGTACTAATGTTCCGAGAAAATAACTTTACCTTTACGAGGACAAGAGTAGAGACTCACTGAGAACTTCTACCGCGCTTTCTTTATAATCTATGTCAATCTAGTACTCAATGTCAAAACGCTGTGGCCGTTGATACTTAATAGCGTTACCTCCTCCTCTTCTTCCATGCTCATGCAGTCGACAAACTCCTCGTCAGCCTCGACCTCGTCCTCGTCGTCGGACGAGTCGCAATGGCAACCGCCATCGCGGTCGGAAGCGCTCGTGCTGTCGCTGTCGTCGCCCATTTCTGCAGCAGCATCCAACAGACTCTGGCCCGGCAAAAAGGTTGCTGGCGGCAGCCCCTTTGCGGTCGGGAGCGACACCGTCGTCGCTACCCCTGCGGTTTCAGCTTCCGACTCCGGAGCTTCCTCATTTTCCAACACCCGCCGCGCAAAGTCCAACGCGCACTGCAAGTGCAGAGAGGAGCAGGAGGCCGCTTGATGCTTGTGCTGGTCCTGCAAGTAAGGCTTGTTAGGAAAGGCAGTCCAGCGGGAGGATCGGGATCGCGGCTCTGAGTTAGAGTTATTTGGGCTTAGCTCCATTGCCCCGCTCCTCAAGTGCAGATGTCTGAACATTCTGTTGGCTGGCTTCGGTTCTTCTTCGCGTGGCAATATTAGAATAAACTGCTTGCGCAGCTACCAATGAATTTGTCGTCTGCAGGAATTCTGAGTGCGTTCCTGTGATTGGTGAGGACCAGGACGCACAACGGACTACCTAGTACTTACGAGTTTGCGTAAAAGATTGGGAATGATGGGCGAGTGGTAGCTCAGGTCCAGGCTTCTAGGCTGCGACTCCTGCTTCACACAAAGGACGACAGAAGCTGACACAGAGACGCCGAGGTACGTAGCAGTTGGCTCACGGAGAAGATGAAGGATGAGCCACGTCGAGATCCCCCTTCAGCATCGTTGCTTCCTGTTACTGAAACGGGGGGCGCACGAACAAGGACGAGATAAATTCACGGAGGAAGAGTATTCAGACAAAGACGGAATTCCGACAACACGAAAGCAAGTTGCGACGCGATCAGTGAAAGTCAGAGACACAGAACTACAATGAACCATATTCGGTCATCACTGGAAGGATGATCCAACGAACTACAAGTAGGAAGCAAGGAGTTGATAGACCCTTTCACGCGCACGTCCGGGCCCGGACGAGAACCGTGATATCGTCGTGCAAATAATACCTCTCACTCTCCGTATAGTGCATTACGTCTAGCATGCTATTTTTCCAGTGATTTTCACGGGACGAGAAACAGCAAAATTCAAGCGGTGGACCCAAACCAATGTGGTTAATCCAGGATCTTCCCAGAACGACAAATGTCGCCTTTGTCCTTTCTTTGAAGTGTTATTGGTAAGCTTCTTGTGCTACTCGATCTGCTCGAACGATCTAGCACAAGCATAGCATGTGTTCTCCAAACATCTCAACCATAATGCCGCATGGAGTTTTATTCATTCATTTTCATGCGAATGCATTGCGGCGCCCGCGTATGTAAGTGAGTATGTTTGTTGTATCCGCGCCGCCCTGATTTCCAATGCTTTGACCCACGAGCGGCCGCACCACCAGACACTCGCTTTTCGCGCGTGACCCGGGAAAGCCGCGGACTCCACCCGCAAAAGAAATCGAAAGTAACAGTATAGCGCTGTAGGTACATCTGGGAAAAACGCATACATTCATTTTCATAGCCCATGTGCAGCTTCACCTTCAGTGGTGGTCGTGCTCACGTGTGATCTGGAGGTGGGAGTGCCGCAGCCAGGAGACGTTGTCGCAGCTATGTTTGTATAGAGCATTTTTCAGGCGCCCACCGTAGCCGTTGGTGGAGCTAGATCTAGATGTTGAAGGCAAATGTATGATATGATAACTCGGGAAGTCGAAGTCCCAGTCCGACTCCGACTTTTGTCTTCGATGATCGACATCGACCGGCCCACTAGAACAGCACGCTTCGTCAAAAAAAAGCATACATGTGGTGGCCGTCACAACTGTGTATCATGTATAAGTATGTAGTTGCAGGGGCTACATGTGAGAGGCATAGTGACCACGTAGCTGGCAAAATATCAATGGGAGCCCTCTTAATGGATTTGAAGCGCAAAGCCCTTGCATATGGCTAGAAGGTATAGTAGAAAGGAAATCATGGCTCACAGCGAGACCCGCCGGGATCATGTTCAATCCGCGAGACGTAAGAACATCACTATCTGCCGAGGCCAACATGATAACGGGCGGAGAACAGAAGAGATCCCGGATTACCTTGTGAGCAGTTAATGAAAGAACGCAGCAAGTAGTAGTACCATAGCAGGGAGGACACATAAAATAAAAATACACGATAGATGATTGAGTGCTGGTCGTAAGAACAACGCCGGTGCCCGCTGCTGCTCCCTCATGTCTTCATTCGTTCTCGCTGCCGTCGTCTTGACTTTAGATAGTATTTGGTACTAGCACTCCTCCTCCGAGACGGTTGTCGACCGCAGTTTCGGTCTCGAGAAATATCTTTCCGAACAACGTCGAGAGTCTCTCGCTGCCCGGCGCGCCGGATGCTGTCAGTTCTTTTCGCAGGAGTTCCATGTTCCCCCGTACTTTTTTCGCCGTTTCTGCGTACCCAAGGAGCGGAAAATCGGAGGCGTACTCCTCGTGCGAGTCCGAGGCCAGCACCGCTTCCACTTCAGAGGGCCAGAAACGCCACTTCCGAGGGCCAACCGAGGGCATAAGCGCATGCAAAAACTTGGCAATCGGGCCCCCTTCTTGTTCTTGTTGTGCCGCCGTGCTGCCACCCCCACCGGACCGAGAACTTATTTTCGTGCTTTTGATGCTACGGCCACCCCCGCGAAGGAGCAGTACCACCGCCTTTCTAAGGTCGCGAACAGCTTCAGCAATGCGGTAAATCAGGTCCTCATATCGCTGGTAGTCGAAGTGCTCGCAAAACCCTACTTGTTGAGGAAGCGGGGTCGGGGAAGTGTTGGCTAGTACCTGTACCTCGTAGTAGTGACTGAGGAGGCGTTGCAACGCCTCCGCGACCCGGACGAGCGGGGCGCGCGCCCAGAGCGCGACGCCAGTGCGAAGGTCTCTAGTACGCCCTGGGCCCGTCCTCTCGCCCTCAGTCTTGGCCGCGTTTCCGAGGATTTGCAGTGCGCCCTGGATACGGTTCGCGGCGTTGGTATCCTGAAGATCCTTGAGCGCATGATCCAACACGGCGCGAGCGCCCCTCTCCAAGCCGAACGGCTTCTCGCGG
>RXOD01006116.1:0-11228 GCA_005223375.1 Amoebophrya sp. AT5.2
GCCGCTCTGCTGCCACGCGTGCGTCGGGCTGAGTACATGCGGCTGCGTCGTGCTCGCCGCCGCATTCATGGTTGTGTAGCTTCCGGATGCGAGACCTGGCGCGGCTGCAGCCCCCGCTCCTGCTCCAGGTCCAGCTGCTGCGACCGGCGGCGGCACGTAGCTCGGGCCATGCTGGTAGCTGGGATCGAGCTGCTGCATCATGGCCTGCTGAACACTGGGAGGCATCTGCAGCACGTCGGCGAGGATGGGGTGCTGCCCGGAGGACATTCCCGGCGGCAGGGTCGTTGTGGAGGTCGTCCCCAGCATACTCCCCGAGCTCGGTGGGGGTCCCAGGGCACCCCCTGCACCAGGCCCAGAGGCAGCACTTCCGGGCGGCGGCTGGGGAAAGAAACCGGGTGCGCCGGGAGTGGTCGTGCCGAACATTCCTCCGCCCGGATTGTTGTTCATCACAGGTGTCTCGTGGAAGTTGTTGTGCTCGGCGGCGGCGAACCCCTGCGGCGGTATGGTTGCGGCGAAATTGCCTGCCCCTGCTCCCATGGAGTGGATATTCGGCTGCTGAAAATTTACCGCTGCCTGCGGAAACTGCTCCCCGCCAGCCATCGACGAAGCCGTTCCTAGTGGTGGCGGCGCCATACTCATGTTCATGTGCGCGCCGGCCATAGACTGGTGCTGCGCTCCCATCATGCCTGGCGCCATGCTTTGTTGCCCAAAGTACGCTCCTGCGCCTGCGCCGCCCATCGACATACCCATGTCTCCTCCCATTGTACTCGCCACACCAAACAAGCCACCACCCGGTGCTGCTCCTGCGCCCCCCATCATACTCGCGTGGTTTGCGTTAGCATTCATTGCAGTAGCGCCAGCTCCTCCACGTTTGTCTTGGCCACCATCCATCATGGTCCGACCTGCGCCGGTCGTTCCACCAGATGAGATTCCCGCCATGCCTGCTGGCGCCTGCTCGCTCTGGTCTAGTTCCGACGTCTGTGGGAAGTCGAAGAAGCTGGACAAGTCCGGTATGTTCGCGGCTGCACTACCGCCGCCTCCCCCCGCATGATTCCGGTCCCCTACTAGACCTCCAGTCGACGTGTAGTCGGAAAAAGTATTCACATTCCCACCACCTCCACCCGTGCTGCCATTGCCGCGCTTCGATTTCTTGTGGCCGCTGGGCTTGGAGGTGGAGGAGAAAGACTTCTTGCTATCCCGCTTGTACTTGTCCTCGGGAGTGTCCAGGAGGTGGTTGATCGCCCGGTTCATGTCGCTGTCGGCCCCCTCCCAGAGCTCCTTCAACCAGCCCCGGCTTAAGTCGTTCCCCCCCATCGCCGTGGCTGTCGCCACGAAATCCTCGAACTTGGCCATCTTCGATTAATATTGAGTCTGCTCCACACGCCACCTACAACCAGTACCAAACTTTCTCTATGTTCCTTGTGTTTCTCTCATAGTGGTCTTCAGGCGCGGCTAGGAGTAGGGAGACATTTTTTCATTTCTCCAGTATCCTTCAGGAACTGGGTTCCTTATCATTTCTGTGATGTCCAAGCTGCAAGTCCTGCTGCTCTACATTCATACTTCATGTTGCCCATTCATCGAGACACGGTCTGAGAGGTAGTTCAGAAATTAGAAATGTTTCTTTCTTGCGATATCCGTACTAATGCCATGGCATGGTCATGGACAGAGGACACTGCGCAACATACAAACTACTCAACGAATACGAAACTATCTATGGATCATATATGTTGCTGCGGTAGTGTTGGGTACTTGCATTGACGAGGCGGGATTCGCGAGGACATAAAAAAAGGAGGTAGAACGTAGAAGGGGCAGTGCGTTGATGCGCTACATCTGGAGTGACTTCGATTCTGAAGTTCTAAAACTCGAACCCAAGCGCGAACGCGGCGCCCACGACCCTTGCTTTGTAAGAAGGACGTGAGTCGATGTCGAACTCGAAAGTATTGCTAGCCCGTCAGCGGAAAAAAACCGAGCAGATGACAATGGATGACTTACTCGTCTGCCGCGTACCCGTATTCTCAAGAATGGCGTTCGCGCTCCTAGTGCTACGATATCGATTTGCGCGCTTATTTTGGGCTCGACGATATCCAGACTCTGCCCTGAAGTGCTCTCCGACTCTCGATCTCGTTTCCTCGCGAACGAACATAACGGCCGACACGTACCAGCGAGCGCTCCTTGTACAATGTGCCTGTGCGTCAACAACGTTCGTACTTCTACTTCTTCCGCAATTTTCTTCGTGCTCGTCATGAATTCAATGCTACAGCTGTTGCTGGCACCAGGATCAAAAGCCCGAAGATCACGATCCTAGGCGGCGCAGCTTGTTCAGTCTCGTGTCCCTGTCCATTGAACCGCTTTTGGCTTTCAACGAAACCAGAGCCCTTCACGATTCATCTTCGCGATTAATTTTTGCGAGCAGCCTTCGCGATTTTTGCGGGCAGCCGAACCCTAAGACTTGGCCTCAGTCCTGATTGCAGCTGGAGGTAGGGGTCTTTCTACTTCAAAGAAAATTACGTTTTGTTTTTTTTTTTGAATTTGTTTTGTCTGAGTCGATGTAAACCGCTAGTACGCTACAAGAAGGTCGTCACTCTTTCTTCAAGGAGAACAGTTCCTTGTGCGGAAGATCGATTTTTCCTCCACCTTCGTCGCTGTCGTCTGTCCTTGTGATGATCCGTTCTGGAGATAGTAGCACTAGCTTCTCCTCACGACCCTCCTCCGTGCCCGGATTCGGGTTCCTTGGCGTTGCTTTCGCACCTCCATCGGCCCATCGGCCACTGAGCACATTTGCCACGCTGCTACCAAAGGCAGCGACGGACTCGTAGTACGTGGTCGCGGTGGAGGTGGACTTCCGGCGTTCCCTCGCTTCTCGCAGCATCTCGTCGCGATCGAACCCATTCAGCACAGTGGTTGGCGGCTCCGGATGCATGTAGGTTGCAGCAGGCGGAGGTGGGCCAGCACTTGGAAATGGAATTTCAATTTGCCGCGTACTATCGCGATCGCCCTCGTCCAGCACTCGCGCCCCTTCCTGGAGTTGCCTTCCACCAGTTTTCGAGGTGGTTGGGCTTTCTGCCGCTCGTCCTGTGGGACTGTTCCCAGCAGTACTCGGGCCGCCGATCAGGTCGAAGTTCTGACCCCCAGCCGCCGGAGGCTTGTTCGCTCCAGACGCCGCCCGAACGCGAAGCTCGTGCTTCTGCTGCAAGTGCTTCACCATCTCGGGGGATTTCGACACGGGGACCGGCGGCGCGACACTGTTACTGCCCTCATCCAGCGCCAGCGGTCCCGCGCCAGCCCCAGCAGACAGATGAAGATTGCTTGACCAGAAACTCGCGCGTCCCTCTCCGACCTTCGATTCGTCCTCACCGGCGCCGCCGAAGAGACGCTCGTGCAAACCGGAAGCCAAGCGACCGACCACGCCAGCACTGGGATCCTCGGTTGCACCGTCCCCCGCTACGAGAAATCCTCCTGCACCCGGCTGCTGCAGGGGGTCCAGTCTAGAAGCTCTCGACGGCACCGCCACACTACCGCTTGCCGCGACGGCCGCCTTCACATCGCGCATATCTGCTTGCAGTTGTCTGATCAGCTGGTCTTGGGCAGCCAGTTTTCTCTGTACCTCCGCCACAACATTCTCCACGGTGGCGACGGATTGCGCGATAGCGTTCACGAGTACGTTCCTCGCACTATACGCCGTGCAATCGAGTTGTGTGGCCCGAGCACTAGTAGTGCTACTAGTGGCCCCAGCGCTCGCAGTCGCAACTTCCTCCTTCAAGAGCTTCACGAGCTTGTGCATCTCAGCGTCCGCCCGGTAGTCAGCCAGGTCGACCTGACGCGACATCACGCGCTGCAGAAGCAGCACGGCGCCCTTCATGGACGCGATCTGTGTTTTGTTTTCAACCACGTTTCATTCACGTCCTCGGAGCGACAGTGCTCGGTGTGCTAACGAGGACGCGAAGGCGAAGAAGATCTTTCTGTGGTTTTTAATTTTATTTAATTATGATAAAAAAATTATTAGTACCTCCCCACTGCAGCGAACGCATTTCTTGGTCTGGTTGCGAGTGCCTGTCGCTTTCTCTTGCATCCGCCGGAACCGCCTTGTTGTTCGGCGAAAAACACCCCGCTGGAACCGCCGTTGTTACCACGCCCTTACCAACCGAAGCCGTCGCGTCCGCCATGGCAGAAGTGCTCGAAGGCGAAAAACAGCACGAAGAGTTGCAGAGGAGCTGGAGATCGAATCTGCCGGTGCCGCCGCCTCGATAAGATTATACTAAGTGAGCCCTTGATTTACATTGACGAGGTATTGACGCTGTTGCTGTCAGAATCACAATGACGTTCAGAATCGTCCATGTATAACTCCGCTACGAACAAAACCTCCATACGCTAGAGTCAACTTCAGGTGGGTCCAGCCGAACAATGAATTGTCATCTTCGCTAGAAAAGTACAGCATGCTTCGACCAAGCAAACTTACTGGCAACAAGTGAAAAACAGCCAGTTCACAGTTGTAGTGGCGTTGGGGAAATAAACTCTCACACACGACACGAAAATCGAGAGCGAAGCCAAGCGAGCGACGGAAGAGTCAAAAATGCTAACGACAAACATCGAGCTGTCCTGTGGCCGAAGCACGATCGAATCACAATGAATCTTCAAAATCAACAAAAATGAAAATGATCGACTTTTACCAGTGCGTTCACGAGGACGAGGATATTTGCATGACTGCATTTGGCAGCGTCCGTGGATAACTTGCTTTTGATTTCGCCTCCCGCGGGCCTCAACCCGCAGACAAGTCAATGCGCCCAAAGCTCGGGCGCGAGCGTTAAATCTGATGGTGAAGATGAAAATGCAGATACTAGAAAAACGAGTGAAACTCGAGGCCACTCTGCCATGTCTTCATGTGCATCGCTGTACCTGTGGCTGCTCCAAAATCTAAAAAAGAATCGATATTTTGAGTTTGACATTCTGCTTCGAAAGTCGCATTATATTCAACGGTCACGGGTGGATGCTTCAGCATCTTCGCCTCCAACAAGAATGCGAGTGCGCCCACCTATTGCTTCATTTCGAGAGAATACGGAATTGACGATCGAGGAAAGGACCTTTCCTGATAGGCAGCAGCATCTGTGACCTTCATGTGAGTAGTTCGAGAAGATAGTGGCGCAGCTACCTGCCGCAGTGGTGCGTGGACAACGAGCGTGCTGCTCTCCCTATTTGCAATTCCGAGTTCTCACTTTTGCCGCGCCTCATTCCCGCCGCCGGTTGCGGCCGCGACGACGTATTTTTGGTTTTCTTCTTTCTTCAACCAATTCGCGGATCGACCGATCACGCGGCCGAAGAGGTCGTAGCGAAAGTGTTCGTCGTCCTCCCAGAACCTCCCGTTCTCGTCCGTCCCCGTCTTCACCCGCTTCGGCTTCGGCGCGAGCGGGTGCTTCGGCTCGTCCGGCTCGGCCACGCCACCACGCTTGGCGCTCCGAATATCCACCTGCTTCAGCTTCCAGCTCGCCGTCGACGTTTTCGACGAGGACTGCGCGACGATTTCGCCGTCGACGTTTGATGAAGTTCTCGCTTTCAAAGACGAGGACGCGGAGGATGAAGACGCGCCACCGACCTGCAGCGGTCCTGTTCCTTGAAAGCTCGACGTCTTCCTTCCTTGCGGTCCAGGTCCTTGATGGGATGTAGTAGTGTTTGATTCCCCGCCACCGGTCGACGATGATGAAGCAGTCCCAGTCCCCACAGAAGGCGGTTTCGTTCCACCAGCAAGAAGCCCCGGGCCCCTGCTCGTACCCCCGGCGACGGACGAAGATGATGACGTCCCAACATCTTCAGCGTCTCCAGCACCTCCCGTTTCTGCTGTGCGTCTTTCAGATGAGAGGGCTGCACCAGCTTTCTGCTTCTCTATCTCGATCTCCTTCTCGCGTCGCGCTTTCTCTGCCTCTGTGGCTTGTATTGCGTCGCTGATTTGCTGCTTCTTTGCGGGCACGAGCGCGCGGTCGTGGAAGATTTTCAGCAGTTCGAAGACCACCTCCTCCCGCTTCTCGCGAATCAACACATCCACGCACACGGCCGCGTCGTTGGTAAACAAAAAGTCGCGCTTCTTGTCCTCCTTCAGCACGTTTAGCAACATCCGAGCGGCGGTACACATGTACCCCTTCTTGTTCAAAAACTGGAGCTGTGTGTGAAGTCGAATATTTATTTTCATTTCATTTTCGGGACACTATTTCTACGTACTTACATGTTCTTGTTTCATGACCTTCACTTCAGTTTCAGTGATCGGCCTCGGGCTCGGCCTCCGCCTCCGCCTCTGCTAAGTTATTTATTATGATACTTTACTTATACTTTCTCAGTACCAGCATTTCTCCCCAGTGTTTTCCACGTTCGTGCGAAAGGCAGAGGGATACTAGCGCGACTTGGCAGTCGAGCGGCCCGCGTGCGAAGACGTCCAGGATGAGCGGGCCGAGAATGTCCTCGAGTTCCGGCGTCGTTATGTACGCCAGAAGATCAATTAGCGGCCAGCACATCTCCCGGTCAAAGATCCCGCTTGCCCTACCTGCCACTTTGGTTTTCGTGTTCTCCTTGTCGATGTCGTTGTCCTTCAGTTCTGCACCAGCCCGAGCAAAACGACCCTCATCCTCTTCCTCGTCCTGTTCTTCTATATCTATTCCCCCGCCGCCGGCGCGCAGCTTTTGCTTATGCAGCTCCCACAGGATGCGCACCGCGCTCAGCCGTGGGTGCACGATTTTCCTTCCCGCCTCGTCCTTCAGGAAGAACTTGGGCCGGCTCCCGTCCGGCCGCGCCCGGCTGCGGTCGTGTTCTCCCTGCTTGGCACCCAGTTGGCAGCCGCGGATTTTGTTGTCCAGCGCGGTCTCGCGGAGCACGGGGACCAGGTTGGGCGTTTTCTTCGCGCGGCTGCCTTTCATGTACCGAATGAAGTGGTACAGAATCCGCAGGCAGGCCTCGAGCATGTCGGGGTAGCGCGTTTTGGTGAGGAGCGAGTCCCACTTCGTGCTGAAATCGCGGTCCAACCCGCGCGCCCACACGATGTACTCGCGACTGCTGCGATTCGTGGAAGAAGACTCGAGCGTGTGCAACAGCTGCCGAATCTCAAACAGAGAAAGCTCAAACTCTGGACTGGAAATTCCGCCGGCCGGTACAGCGACCAGCTGCTCGCCGTGCGGCTGGGGAGCCGTCACGGCCGCCGGAGGTGGCCATGTTTCCTTTGAAGCCCGCGCGGCCGGCGTCCTCGAGCCAAAAGTTTACCGGAGCTTTACCTTCCTTAATTCTTCGTAGGCGTACTATTGATCCGAGTAATCCTAATCGTGCTTCTGTTTCTGTTTTTTTTTTACTTTTAAGTATTTCTATAAGCTTCTACAACCCCAACTATGAGTCACGCTCCTACAACATCAACTCGTCGTAGCCGTAGGTAGCCGTAGCGAACAAACCGAGATATAATTGTGCTGCGCGAACAAGCGCTATTTTGCGATAGACTTTGGAATGCAACTTCACCACGACGCCAGCGTTTTGTCACCCCACACCGCGTTCTTGTTTGTATGTCAACTCGACTAACAAACCGATTCTGCCGAACACACGAACACGCTCAGACAAGAGACGCAGCGTTGCTTGGTAAACCGCAGCAGAAAAAGCGCCAAAGAAAACTACTTCTGCAGTGCCTCGCGTGAGCTCGCTTTGTTCGTTTCAGATGTTGTAAAGAGCTCTGTCTCTGAGGTCATACATAGATTTTCATAACGGAAAAATGTTGCGTTTGCGAGAGTCTGGCTGTGTTTACTATCTGCGGCCGAATTCTAGTCAAAATCCTGTCACATTAGTGGCTAACAGGAGGCCGAGCTTCGCGATACGATCAGCCTGTGATTATGTTGCACGACGACGTAGTCCGTATGCGTTTCGCCGACAAGAAAACCTGGCTTAAGCTGCTGAGGTGAGATGTGCAATCAAAAAAAGTAATGTAGCTGCAGAAAACGAAAAGGTCGCAAAGAAATAAGTAGAAATAACCTACGTAGAGACGTAGATTCACAGCTATTAGTTACCGTCATAGATATGATAAAGTTAAAGAACGGCGCACGCCAGCAGCATTCGGTTTGGTTTTGCGGACACAGAACCTACACACGACGACGACAACGCCAAACGAATCGTAAAAACTAACTTTGTTCGGGCCAAAAACGAGAACTACACAGCAGCTGCAGCGGGCCTACATGTACAACTCGCAGAGCTTCGGGCATTTGTTCCCCTTGCGCTTGACGAGCTATGCTAGGGCTTGCTCGCTTTTTTACGTACGAAGGACCTCGCCACTAGTATCCTCTTTCCCCCCGGCGGTCGTGTAGTAGCTGGGCGTCGTCCTCTTCGTTTTCCTGCTCAATTTTCTGTGCTCCTCACGCACAGATTTATGGCAATGCCAATGCGAGGGCGGTCGTTCATTAATTCTTTTTCAGTTCTTGGGCTTGCAGTCGGCGGGCGCGCGCGTTTTATGCAGAGGCATTACGAAGGGGCGTCTTAATACGGGCAAGATGGAATAGTGCAGGGGCTGGTGCTCCTATGCGTGCGAATCGCTGGCGTAACCGCAATGCGTCAATTTCTGGATGCTCAGCGCGAATCCCAATAGCGTTCATGACGCTGGCAACGGCAAGCGCTTGCAGGCATTATCGTGGCGGCGCGCACACAATTTCCTTTCGAACGCCAACGAAACAATGAATTTATGCAACAGTCGTTTGGAGGCGAGCACCTTACTCCCACATGCAAATGGGCGGGGGCGTGCGACGTGTTCGCCGCATTTTTACGACAAAAAAAAGTTCAGGAGTGGGTTTAGAAAAAATAAAATCTTAATCTTTGCGGACATAGATATGGCCTGCTGATCTACTCGAGCTTGACGAGCGGCCCCCCCAGAAAGTTCTTCGGCAGACCGGTGGGCTCCCGCTACCACTGCGTCATTGCTTCCACCATTGGTGCGCAGTCCATGCAGACATAGTCGTCGTCCTTGCACTTAACCTTCAGCTTTTTGTCCTTGATCAGATCCTTCTTCTTCTTGTACTCACCACTAAACGTCATGCCGCACTCTTGGCACAACCGCTCCTCGCCCGAACCCAGATTGTCCAACGACGGGGCGCGACCCGTTTGCTTCCGCTTGAAGTCCTGAATCTCAAACTCCTCAAACAGCGGACAACAATCCATGCAAATAAACTCCGCGTCGGAAACCTGTGGTTCGGTCGTGGAAGGTTCGTTTCTTTTAGCTAGGTGAACCATGTTGGTGCGCCCTGCTACGCCATCAGAACCTAAGCTGCATTCAAGTGTTCTACGCGGTCGCCGTGCTGGAGCGACCAGAACATCTCACCGTTGCAACTTGCAATCCGAGTTCCGTGTTGCGGTACTAACTTCGACGAATACATTCAGAGAGTGAGAGGCTCCAAACGCCTCCATAACATTACAGGAACAGCATCTATCTGTAACGATGAAGCGGACTGTTCTGGTACCTTTTCCCTCTTCGCTTTGTCTGCGATTGCGTTTTTCTTTCGCTTGAACTCTCCTTGGATCGGTACGCCGCACATGTTACACTTGAAGCAGGACTTGTGGAAAGCTTGGCCGCCGACGTGGAGGACCTCCCCGGACCCGAGCAGCGTCTTCTTGCAAATCTTGCACTTGCCCGCCGCCTTCTTCGCGCACTTCTGGCACCACGGCTTCCCCTTCGGCCCGATAAAGTACTCACCCTCAATCTCGGCCCCGCACTCCCCGCAGAAGGTCATATCCTCGTCGCTCGACGGCATTTTCTGTCCGGGTTTGACAGAAACCAGTTGCAGGCACCAGATACAACGAAAGCAAACAAATAAAGAATCAACACTGGTGCGTCTGCGGTATCTCTCTCGCTTTTTTATCTATCAGCAATTAATTTTCAACAATCGGACAATGACAAGCAAATCAATTCAATAACAAAAAAATCTAAATAATCTCCTAAAAAATAGCAAGTGACGCGGGGTTGCAAAACTAGGGCGGAGAGCGAGAACGTCACTGGAAGGTAGCACGGTATCGGGTCGGTTCACGACGTGCAAGAAACGTGAAGCGCGCTTTTTGTACTACTTAGACGATGGACATCGACGCTGCACCTGCAATACACGATACCGAGCAGCGGAGATTCGCACGCACGACTGTGACTCAATCATCCACATTCTAAACAATGCTACATTCGATACCGTTTACCGATGCGTGACATAGAAAAGTCAGACACCAAGGTGGATTTTTCTTGGAAATTAAGTGAATGTTGAGATGACCGATTCATGTTCGTCCACCCGCCATTTCAAAACTTTTAAACGCTTGGACGATCCTCACTGCTACTTGCAACATGGGCACGGCATCGGCACCTCCCGCACCGATCTATAATTATTCAACGTCGCGTTTGTTTGTTTCTATTTAAGCCAGCACGGGTAAAAAAGAAGTCGTGTTTTATTGCAGATGTTCAAGGAAATTTATTTTCATCGATTTGAGCTGTCACCTTCAGACTCAGGAGGTAGAATTTGTTCGACGAGTTCCTGTTGTTCATTTCTGGGTGAAACTTCTGGCAGTAACGCATGGCATCCATTCTGCCTTCATCAAGTGCTGGTCGAAATCCAAAGTAATCACGAGTGTTAACTGGGAAGCCAAGAGGCCCTTGCGGGCGCAGAGGTCTTCTCGTTGGAAAAAAAAAATAATAAGTTTTGCACTTTATTTCACCTTCTGGAACTGTCGTGCCTGTCCGGTCCGTGCCTGCCAACTACGGCGGTTTGCTTTTATGCCGCCTTTTCTCTCCCGCCGCTGTTTCTCGTGAACGCCAGGACCCCGCTTCGCCCTGCGTTCCTTGTTCCAGCAATAGCAACTACGAGAGTACAGACCACGGAGCCGTTGACGTAGGTAGACCGCTAGTAGTACTGGAATCCAACCACACAAGTTCCTGCGTTCGCTCAGAAAACCAGGTCGGTGGTGTTAATTGGCGGGGCGTCGTCGACCGGGGCTTCGCCCGAGACGTCGCATGGCAGGATTTTGTAGGACAACGCGGAATCGATCCAGTACGTGTCACCCTTCTTGTCGCCGTTGATGCTCACACAAGAAGTCGAATCCTTCGCCACGTCGCAGGTGCCCACCTCAACAACGAGCAGGGTCAATTTATCAGACTCAATTAGGGCGGATGAATGTGGAACGAATAGTGAAGAAGGGGGTGACTGCATACGCAGACAGTAGTGCACTAATGAAGCTAAGATCATCAACATCCGTGG
>RXOD01006117.1:0-11228 GCA_005223375.1 Amoebophrya sp. AT5.2
CAGGCCCAGCTGACAGACCAGCACCAGCGGGGACTCGAACCCCGGCGGCGGGAAGGTGGGCCGTAGCCGACACCAACCCTCGTCCCTGCAGAAGCAGTTTTTCCAATCAGTGGCAAGAGCCACGCGACACATTGCCGCCCTCACAGTTGGGAGCTAGGCGCAAGGCCAGGCTCGGTAGCGGGGTCCACTTTTACCCGTGAACTAAGGGGGTAAGCCAACGCAGCGGCGGATGCCAAGGCGGAGGCCATCGACGGAGGCACGACCGAGACGTCGGGAGAGCCCGCACCCCCCCAACGCCCGTGCAAACGCCGACAGGTAGCGGGGTCCACTTTCGGCCGTGAACAAAGGCTTTTTTTCCCCCCCCCATCCGGAGCTAGTGCTCCCGAGGGGGCCACCGGTGGAACGCAACCATGCTGCCGGGGAGGCCCGCTCCGCCTCCGACAACCACAGCCACCAGTGGGAGGTACAGCTCGATCGACCACCCGAGAACGCCCGGCGAACACGACGATCTCCACGGAAATGGCCCGCCTCACCCAGCCCGGCAGGAGGGCTGGGGGCGTATCAGCCCAGGGTGACGTTGTTCTGACTCGCACATGCATACATAGAGTGGTGGTTTAATCCTGTCAGCTGTACTACGGCCTGACAACAGTGCCAGAGCCAGTGGTCGTCTGCCAACTGCGGAAAGCCTATTTTGCTCCTGTAGTACTGGCCCCGCCCTGCTCTTGTCTTCTTTTATTTGAAGATCACCAACAAGACCGAAAGGGGAAGAACGAGAACCTCGCGAAGAGCAGCCGCCCCCCACTAACAAATTACCACTATAGCCACTTACCATCTTCGCTGGTCTCATCGCATATTCGACGACGTCATCGGCTTGTACGAGCCGAAAACCAGCCCTTTGCCTTTCGACTGAACTTGAGATCCGCCCTGCGCAGCTACGGCTCCCCCTAACCCTGCCACGACCTGCGGAGAGGCAGACCGGTTTTGGCTTTGGGTACTAGGGCTCTTCCGATCGGCATCCCCGACACTCCGGTCCATCGCCAGCATCGTGAGCAATCTCGCCCTCTCGCGCGTGATGTCACTCTCCGAGGCGCCGCTCTTTTTCGCCGCCTTTATCAGCGCATTCACCATATTCCGCTGGCCGATACTGTCTGTGGGACCACAGGCGGCCTGCACCGACGAGAGAAACTTCGCCGCGCGGGCCTCACTGATTTCGAATTGCAGGTGCTCGGCGTTTTGCATCTCGGCCGCGGTGGGCGACGAACCGAAATGAACAATCTGCTTCTTGTTCGATAAGGGTGGGTGCTGGTGGTTACCGTTACTACTCTGCTGCTCCGATGAAGGAAGGTCATGGAGGTGATAACGGTATCCCCCGCCGATGCGTTTGACTAGTTTGAAGGAGTGCTGAAGAATGTCCGCCTCGAACTGTTGCACCTCCCTGCGCTCGACCATCCGTGAGACGACCTCAATCGCCTCCGACTTCTCGCGACTGCGGCCGGCGCGAGGAGTGCTCCTCCTGCTACCGTCGCTGTCGACGTGGCTGTGCTCTTCCTGAGCAGTGCGGGAAGGACCTACCGCCGCCGCTTGTTCATCCTCGGAGGGGACCCAAATCTTCTCGAGACCGGAGGGCGGGACACCAGCTGCGCCGTCGACTTCTGCAGCAGCAACCTCAACAGGAGCTCCTGCAACAGGACGAACGAGCCCCGCATCAACAGGACCTGCTCCTGCCGCTGTGCCGGCCTCCTCCTCCTCCGTCGTGTAATTCGACGTCAAGAAATGCACGCGCTCATGCGCGTCGGCGGACTCGTTTGGAGGCACACTGATACGTCCGGTCGGCCTCCGTGTAGTCATAGCGGCCTCCGCAGCAGCCGCAGCCGCTCGCGGACTCAGCGGAGCGAACCGCGCAGCCTGCTCGGTGGTAGTTTCCTCCGTGTTGAACCGGAATTCGGTGTCCAGCTCCAGTTTGTTCGTGGTTTGATCGGCTTTTTCAACGCCAGCAGCGGTCGAGGATTTCCTCACCTCCTCCAGCGCCTTGCTCCGTCTGCGTACTTCTTTCTCGATTTCCAGCCTCTTCTCCAGGTGCTCCACCATGCCGCTTCGCTCCTCTACCAGCACTGCTTTTGCGGTCAGTCTCGCTTCCACGTTTCTAATCGCAATCTCCTTCCTCTCAATTTCTCCCTGCGCCCGCTCCAGGTTCTTTTCCAGAATGCGGAACCGCTCCTCGGACCGCTGTTGGAACTGCTCCGCGGACTCGCGCGTTGTTTGCGCGTCTTTCTTGATCTGGTCCCGCTCGCTGTGGGCGAGCCCGACGCGGTGCTCCAGCACGTCGATGTAGCTCTCCTTGCGTCGGTGCTCGGATTCGTTCTGCTTCGAGGACTTGAATCGCTCCGCCCGTAACTCGTCCAGCTCGGCGTTCACGTCCTGCAGGAGCGCGAGCAAGGAATCGGCCCGGTGCTTCAACTTCTTGGCCGCGGAACCGGATTCGGAAGGATCTTCTTGGTCCTTCTCCTTTTTCTGCTGATTTTTCTCCAACAGCGACAGCAGCCGCTCCTCGAAAAACGCCGCCCGCCC
Organism: Amoebophrya sp. AT5.2; assembly: GCA_005223375.1. NCBI lineage: Eukaryota > Dinophyceae > Syndiniales > Amoebophryaceae > Amoebophrya > Amoebophrya sp. AT5.2. Next base: position 2,569 of record RXOD01006117.1, read on the forward strand.
CGCCAGCCTGTGCAGCTTCTCGCTTCTCTCATGATTCGCATCTTCATGATCCACTCCAGGTCGTGCAACTAATGGTGACGTCGGTGACGTCGACGAGCCCTTTTCATCAAAGACCTTCTCCTCCCCCTCCTCCTTCCCACCTCCTGAAGAAGATTTCAGCGATTTGAACTGTGCCTCGAGCACCGCCGCCTCCATCTCCACGAAGCCCAGCAGCAGCTCGTCCGTGTGCGCCTCCATCAACTCCTCTACGTCGCTCTTCATCGTCCGTTTCGCCTCCGCCAGCTCCTCCACCAGCTTCTTCTTCTCCAGCATTATTTCCTTTGCCACCTCCTCCTTCACGCTTTCGATTTCCCCCTCTTTTTCCGCGATCACCGCCTTTAACTCTGCGCAGATCGCTTTCATGTCCGATATCTTCCGCTTCAACTCCGCGACTTTTGCCTCCGCCCCGTCGTTCCGCTTCTCCAGGTCGAACTTGTTTTTCTCCAACAGCCGCACCTTGCGCTCCAGCTGAAAAATCGCCGCGTCCTTGTCCCCGTCCGCAATCAACCCCTGCTCGAACTTCCGCACTGTCTTCCGCAGTTCCGTCGCGGACTTCTGCATTTTCGTGAGTGAGGTGGTCAACTTCGCGATCTCGTCGTTCTTCTGCTTCAACTCCAGCTTCAGCTCCTCCGTCTGCGTCACCACTCTCTGGGCGCGGGTGCTGATGTTGGCGGTGGCGTGGTCTCCGTGTGGCGTAAGACCACGAAACTCGTCCAGTTGTGGTTGAGGTTGTGCGCCTTCTTCCACCGACACGGGAGCGGGGGTAGAGGTAGTCTGCTCTCCCTCAGGGACTGGTGCACCACGACGGGGCTCGTCCTTGCTCTTCCTCCGTTTATTCTTGTTCCCGGAGACGATATTTCCCAAATCCTGCAACTCACTCACGAGGTCGTCGACGCGTTTCCGCAAATTCGCCTTATCCTTCGACAGCTCGCGAATAGTCTGCTCCGCAGCGCCAAGCTCGATAGTCACACTGTGATCGAAGATTTCATGCGTGAAGATGTCACAAGACGCATATATGCAATCATGCAAATGCTGCAAGAAAGTGCAATAAAGGCAAAGAAGCAGGACGTACTGGTACAGCACTACCTAGTAATGTGCTAGTATGTCACACGAGCTATAGTACCTCCTCATTTTCTTGTGCTGCTGTTTGAGGGCGTTGTTTTCCTTGAGGATGCCGACGTTTTCCGACACTAGCTCCTCGGCGCGCGCGATCACTTTTCCTTGGTCCGCTTGCAGCACGTCGAAGATTTCCTGCATCTCGGTTATGACGAGACCAGGTGGTAAGTGGGTAGGTGGTAAGAAAGTAAAATCTAGGGGGTGTGTTTGCAAGGACTGCGAGGAGCTGGAGGCAAACACTACTGAGTAGGAGGAAAGGCGGCTTTTTGCGTTCGGCAAGATTTGGGCGGCACTCCTGCAGCCTACAGCCGACATAGCCAATCCCCACCCTAGGCGGCCTCTCCTGCCTTATTTTCCGAGGCCTCGTCGCCACTGTACCCAGTGGCCTCATCCCACACCCGCGACCCCTTCCCTCTAGCTCGTCTCGGCGTCTCACTTCCCGACGCCACCCCCTACCTCCCCACAATGGGGCATCTCTGAAACCGCCCGGGTGTTTCACACCCGGGCGGTTCAGAGCGCCTTGACGCAGTCGCCACCTAGGAAAATCCGCCACCTAGGAAAATCCGCCGCCTAGTGCCATCGCCTAGCCCTTACCAGCTGCCCACTTACCATCGCTGGTCCCGTCATAGCGGTCAGGTTCGCCTCCAACTCCTCGCAGTCCTGCACGCGTTCTTCGGCCTCTCGCCACCTCAACCGCTCCTCCGACAGCTTCTCCGAGACTTTGGCCAGTGTTTCGCGTAGTTTGCTACAGTCCGACGTCACGTCGTCTTCCTGCTGCCTCACGACCTGGAGCATGCTGTGATTCCGAGCTATGCTGCTGGTGGTGGGAGACAAGGCCTGGTAGGAACGCTTGGCGGCCGTCGGGTCGCTTGTTGAAACAGAAGATGTAGTAGCGACGGCCGGACCGCCGGAAGTAGCTGCAGATGTCTGGGGGGAAACAGCGTTTGCGATGTTGCTCTCCACCAGGTTCTGTAGGAGTTCTGATTTTCTTGCAGGACTTGTTCCGGCTGCCGCAATGGTCGTTGTCGTGAATTGGTAGTGCTTCCCTTGTTGTTTTCGCAGCTTTCGCCTCAGCCCGCTCGCGCGATGAAAGTCGTACGCCCGCTCGAGGTGCAGTTGCCACTCCTCCAGGTTCTTCGTCCTCGTTCCAGGTTCTTCATCCTCGTCGATCTCCTCGCTGGCGGAGAACTCCTCTTCTTCCTCGTCTTCCGACGTGTCTTCATCTTCGTATTTTTCTCCTCCGATGGACGAGACTTCTACTCCCGCTTGTGGTTGCTTGCGCTCTACACTGGTTGTGCGGCCGCGCTGCTCGAGTTCGCTGGCGTGTTTATCCACCAAGTGGCTGTGGAGAAGGGCCAGGAAATCCGGCTTCTGCGATTGCGATTGCGATGTGGGAGATGTCTCAGATTGTTGTGCACCGGTGGCGGAAGACAACGGCTGCGGCACGGGGGCCGGTTTCGGGACCGGGAGGGCTTCCCCTTCCGACTTATACTTCGGAGAGACGAGAGCCGGGGACTTCGAATTCGGTTTCGCTCGCTTCGCAGTAGCCGCAGTCTGTTCTTGCACCATCATCGCGAGGCTGGCACGTACGTTTTCCACGAAGGATGCGCGCGGCCGGCTCCCCGGCGAGGACGCTATGGTGGGACCAGACTGACAAGTAGCTAAAAAACTATACGTTCGAGTAGTGCCAAGAAAAAGAATTAAATTGAAATTTTTGGGGGTCTTCGGGGTAACCTTTGGTTCCTCTGGAACAAAGAGAAAGGACTAGCAAGGCCGCGGCTGTCCGCGGTCGGCTTTGGCAGGACTAGCAAATCGACAGCCTCCAGCTCCTGACAAGAGACGAGCACCTCATGTACCTAGGCGCCCATATCTGCCGCGCCTTCTCTTTTATTCTGGCCCTTTGGCACCCCCAAGTATGATTCTTCAGAGCGCCCTCGTCGGCACTCGCCAGCACCGCCCGAGTGGGGAAGACCCAACTACAACATTGCCTTAGTACTATAGGTTTACCGTTAATACCAGTAGCTGAGCACTTGCCATCTGGTCCCGATCGGTAAACGCGGCTGCCGGAGACTTCGACTTGGTGGCGTTGGATTTGGCTTTCGGTTTCGTTTTCGACGACACCACAACAGTTTTCTTTCCACCGGATGGAGAAGATGGAGCAAGAATGGAGTGGCGGCCACCACTCGAGGTGGTTGATCTGATGGTGCCCGCTCGCGCGGATCCTGTACTCACACCAGCCACAGGCGAGGACTTCTTTTTCGCGGTACTAGTTGCTACCGTTGCCCTCCGCTCCGGAACGAAGAGCATGGGGGAGGATTTGGATTCCTCATCCGCTTGTTCGTCTTCTACCTCAAGAGGCTGCTCTTGTTCATTTAATTCCTCACGCTTTTGCTTTTGCTCGTCGTGGTGTTCCCGTCGGGGAGATCTTCGTGGCGCACCGTCGGAAGGCTCGTGGTTTCCATCGTCAAGAACTTGGTGCACTTGATGATCTTCTTCTTCAGCTCGCGGAGCTTCCACTACTTCGACGACCACGTCGCCTTCCACGTCGCCTTCCGCATCTTCAGAAGGGTCAGCATCCTGCTCTTCTGGGTAGCGCATCAACACAGTTCCCGTTGTAGCTCTGGAGGTCCGGATGTCCACTGGACCCCAGATGCCGTCGGCCCAGTTGGCGACCACGAGGTTTGTGTCCCGCACCGCGGTGAACAGGCGGACGTTTTGGTCCTGGAGTTTCGCCATCTCCCTTCCACGCCTCTCGATCTCGGCGCTCAGTGTTTTTTCCGCTTCCGCCTTCTCCCGCATCACGCTCGTCAGCTGCAGCTCCCATCGCGCGTTCTCTCTTTCCAGTTTCGCGATCCCTTTTTCCAGGGCAGACAAATTGCTCTTCTTTTCGTGCTCGAGAGATTGGAGCTTGTCCTGCAAGTCCAACACCATCTCCTGCAGTTGCAAATGCGTCTCTTCTGCCGCCAGCAGCTTTCCCCCCACCGTCTCGGCGAAGAAACGCGACCAGGCGGCGGCGGTGGTCGGCAGGTTGCTGACTGCTGCTGCGACTGACGAGTTCGCATTCGAGTCTCCTGACTCTCCACCTTGGGAGCCAAGCTGGCTTTCGTCCCCTTCCGACGAGAAACTAGTGCTAGGCGCTTCGTCGGAAGAGGAAGTTGCAGCCGCTGCGCCTTCAGTCTCGCCACCAGTAGTCGGTTGGGAACTGATGTCTTGCGGCGGTAGAACGAGCTTCGCCAACCGGCACGCGGACTCGAGGACCACGGGAATCAAGGAGGGGGTTTTCTGAAACAAGTACGCAAACTCGGCCCCGGCAATGTTCGACGCGTTCAGCTCCCCACGGGAAAGCGCTCTGTCGGTTTCGATGAATTATCAACCATTCAGTCCGATGTTTGCAGATGGAAGAATGATTGAGCGAGATACTTGATGATCAGCTGCACCTGCGTCGATAGAGAATGCCATTGAGCGAGATACTAACTTGATGATCATTGATCAAGCAACTGCGATAGCTACAGGTACAGCTAGAGTCAGGATTACCATTACTTACAGTGGAGGGAGTAGTACTTCTTCCTCAGCATCTCTCCGTGATCTACTCCCAGCAGCGAAAACAACAAACAAGCGCCAGCACGTCCTTTTTAGGTCAAAGAAACTGCAACCGGAACTGCATTGATTTGCTTTTGCTTTCGCGTAGCTAAAGCTACATAGACCACTTGCAACTAGTAATACTTCTCTAGCTTGGACTTGAATTTTTTCGGCGCGGCGGGAGCTGGCGGCTCTCGACCGGCAGCTTCGGACGCAGCAGACCCAAAAAGACCTCCTCCACCACCAGCACCTAAGCCGACGCCTCCTGGTGACTTCTTGTTCGGCGAGAAGGATGACACCCGTGAGGCGGTGGACGTCTTCGAGGCGGAAACAATCCCGACCGTGGCGTTCTTCCTCGTCCCGTTCGCCGTAGTCCTCGACGACGGTGAACGCGAAGAGGCGGATCTGCCCGATGGACCCACATACGCATCTACCCGCGGCTTACTCAAAATTTTCCCATCCCTATGCTCGGGCCAGCTGGTAAGCGTAAGTGGCCGAGCCCGAGGAAATGGTAACATTGGATTTACTTTAATATTAGAGGCAACGATCGAGATGCAGAAGCTGGCGAACGTCAGGGACATGAGGATCTCAAAGAAAATAGACATAGTGCAGAGCTGCCTCTATCCTGCCTTCTCCGCTAACACAGTGCCAATCTATCCGCACTTCAAAACAAGCACAAAGAGGAAGCTAACGAATGCGATTGTGAGAGCCCTTAAGAAGATCCTCGGCCTTCCAGCCCGGTGTCCTTCCTACGCTATCTTCTGGGGGACGGGTCTCGTAGAGCCCAGTCAGATGATGTTTGTCGAGGCGGTGGCGTGCTTCGCAAGGGGGGTGGCCTTAGGGGTGTGGGAGACCAGGTCTTTGTCCACAGCGCCTGGCTTGTCCTACCAGAACGCACAGACTGGGTCCCTAGCTATCAAAGGGGTTCCTCCTCTTTCGGACTTTTCCTTCCCGAGCAGAAGTGAGGACTTCGCGGCAGTTGACTCTGCCATTCGCTCCCGAGTAGATGCCCTCGAATTCGAACGCGATGTTTTTGGCTCTTGCTCGCGTGGACCCTACCATCCCCGTGGGTACACTCCCCATGTCGAGTCTGCCTACAATGCTCCAGGGAGATTCTCCCAGCTCTCCACGCAGGATAGGGAGGAAGAGGTAGTGGAGTCCGGAGATGTCACAGAGGCAGACCAGGATATGGGCGCGCCGATTGAGAGGAACAACAACGTCGCTGCTAGCCAGGGGGGCCATGAGTCTGGGATTCAGTACGAGGAGAATAAAGTGGATGAACAAGGCGGCGAGCAGACCATTGAGGAAGAAGACGTGCTGCCAGGCTACGAGTCGGATGATGAGGATGGTGAAAGACAGGCAGGCAGCTACTTCATCAACAAGAACATGGCGCACGACGTCAATCCGATTTGGATGCGCCAGACGCGTCCCTTCACCGAGATTTTCAACGAACACATCAACAACTTTCCGCACTACATGGCCGAACTGAAGGGGAAAAGAATCGACTTCGGTCGTAAATGGTGGAAAGGCCTCCACCTAGACGTTTTCGACATGGATAGGATTTCGTCGATAGTTGTAGGACAAAAGTTATCCGCGGTAAAAAACCTAGATGAGAAAAAGAAAATGCGGGGGCAGATTTCGGCCTTCGTCGAATGCCTCGCAAATATCCAAATCCTATCTGGTGACTCAGTAGTATGTGCTATAGACGGCTGCGTGCGCGATTTCTGCGAGCAAAGGGAGGACGGCAGTACTGTGCGGGAACAGCGAGCTGGCGCCGCCGCCGTGGCTTGGTTTAGGGACCATACCAAGCCTGTTGCCGTGAGCAAGGTTGCAGTGCTCGGCTCGTGTGGAGTTAGCCCAGACTCCCTAGACTGCGAGGCAGTAGCTGCTTCGCTCGCTCCGGAAACCATCCTCGCGGGCCTCTCCTTGGAGGAGCTAGAGCAGCTCAAGAGCGTTATCATAGTAACCGACTCGAATAGCCTCCTGTCGGCGCTGCTGAACTATACCGATGACAGCAATAACGTACTGTATCCAGTCGTAAGAGAACTAGAAAGATTGGAAGAAGCAATTGGGACTGGCATCCCAATCAAAATGTACTGGTGCCCGGGGCACCAGCGAAACTTCCACAACGACGCGGCTGATCACCTTGCAGGACGCGCCACAGAATGGGGCCCAATAGGCTCCGAACCAAGAAGATTCGCGGTGAAGATCATCACGCCGAACATCCTGAGGCGAGAACTTTACAAGGACACCAAGCACCTACGACCGCCACACGCGAACCCTCCGACAGCCTACATGAAGCGACGTTTTGACCTGCTTGGGGCGTTTCGACCGCCCTCGAACACTTTCCCGGCGACGGGCCAGGAGTTTGTGTACCTGTCGCTTTGGTTAGGTTTTACGCGTGCAGGTCTCATGGGGATGGGGGACATACTCTACGACAAGAATACCAAGCAGCCTTACTACGTGTGCTCGCTTTGCGGAAAGAGGACGAGCTGCCTTGACCACTTCATATTCCAGTGCAGAGGGAATCCAGCGGGAGAAGCCGGGGGAACAACGAACAAAAGGGAAGGGTTTGACCTGAAGGACATGCGGGAACACCTTGGCATCCCGCACATGGAGGTACTACGCTGCAGGGAGGTCGCCGAGGTGCTGAAGAGAGAACCACGACGGGTGTTGGCCTTTATCAGAGCAGTGGCGGACGCAGACCCGTTGCAAACCATACTGCCGGAGTTTACGCGACAAGCACTAAAGGTGCTGCCGAGTCCCTCGGCCATGTTAGTAAAGCAGGAGATAAAAACAGAAAAGCTGCCAAGTACGATAACAGCTGCGATGCTCGAAGGTCCTCTGAGCATACTTGAAAAAGCCTAATCAATCTCAAGGACCACGACCAGAGTTCTTTTCTCCATTTTTTTCCCACTTCACACAGCTGTGCTGCCTTAGAGCGATGTATGGTGGTGCCCTGCATTTAGCGGATTCACCTTCCGGTTTATAGCTCCGCAGAGTGCGTCGACCGCCTAAGAGGAGGAGTAGCGTCTTCTATTCGCGGACAGCGGCTGGTGCCATCCTGAGCCGAATGGGCCGGAGTTATCAATTTTAACTGTTGAAGCGGAGCAACAGTTTGGTACTCCCGCATGCTGCGTGCTGCTAGTCGTCGCTAGAGTAGATGCATGCCGCTTTCCTGGTTGTGTCCGCAACTGCGTCGAGCAGTATTCTAGGAAGAGTGATGTTAGGTCTGTGCAGCGGGAGGATAGTGTGGACGATTTCCACGCTATCTGTGAAGCATGGGTAATGACTAAAATGCTGACGCAGTAAGAGGAGAATGCCCCGGATAAAAAGGTATGTGCTGGATTGATTTTTTTGTTACTGCCGACTTCTGGCAATTGTGATGCATGTGTGCTGATGCAAAAGCAATAGTCTGTCCCCCAGGAAGTAAAATAATAGTCCATCGATGATGTTCAAGCGATCTAGTGTAGCTTGTATCTTCTCCCCTGGGCCCGGAAGAAAGAAGAACGGACGAAGCATACGCGGACGAAAAAAGAGGAGAGTGTGCGCGAGCGGATGGAGCGCAATGTCAACGATCATGATCAAGATCCGCGATCCATTCGATCTGCTACCTACTTTATGTTACTATATTTCTCTGATGCTTATGGTTGGTTGTGCAGATACATACCGTCCCACGGATGGTAACAGGTAAGTGTTGGTGGCAACTCCGAAGGCACCTGCTCGCGGTGGGGGAACTCACACGAGCAGGAGGAGACCACTGACGCCCATTCTGTTACTGTCGCTAAATCCCAGCGGCCCGAAAAGCTGGGAAAAGTTCCACTGGAGATCATCAGAATTCACATAGTCGATGCCATTCTGTAGAGTCATTGGGTATGTGCCGTAGAGTATACAGTGGACTTTCTTTCTTCCAGCTTCCATTTTGC
>RXOD01006118.1:0-11223 GCA_005223375.1 Amoebophrya sp. AT5.2
CCTACTCCTTTCCTTACTCCTTTCCTTACTCCTTTCCTTACTCCTTTCCTTACTCCTTTCCTTACTCCTTTCCTTACTCCTTTCCTTACTCCTCTCCTTACGCCTTTCCCTACTCCCTTCCGTATTCCTTGCCGTACTCCTTGCCTTACTGCTTGCCCTACTCCTTGCCCTACTCCTTGGCCTTAAAAAATTGCTCCTTTCCTTTCTCCTTTCCGTAGTCTTTTCCCATAGTTCTCGCCTCTAGGTCTTTCCTCAGTCCTGTAGTGCATAGTCCTTGCCCTAGTTCTTACTCTTGAGCGTCCCTTGCTCCTGTTCTTAGTCCTTTTCCGCGTTCCTTTCCTTTTTTTTTAGCCTCTTCCGCCGTCCTTTTCTTGATGCATCTCGCTGCCGCTTCCTTAGTTCTTTCCTGGGCCATTTCCGTGCACCCTTACCTGGGCCCTTTCCTGGTTTCTTGCCTCGCTCAACTTTGCCTGCCCATCGGCTTTGAGTATCCCCTTCGAACTGCAAAAGCCAGCAGCAAAAACTTCTGCATCCGAGAGCGGGGGCAGGGGTGACTCAGTTTTCAATTGAGAACGGCAAAGCGTTCACCTCCGATGAAGCTCAGCCTTGCCTCTGCACACTGAAATTGAGGACCCACAGCGGTCGTGCGGCCACCGGCCACCGCGCGCAACTAGAGCACGCCCGTCGGCAGCACCGCCGTGTGTGCCGGTCGCTCCCGATCAGGTGGGCTATTTCGTTGCCTGTGCGTTTCTTCTTCTGGTGCGTTTGCCCAGGTGGGTTCTTTACTTCCCATTTTGCCAGCCCGCGCCGCGTCATATTGAAATGGACCGGCCACCATTTCCGGCTGCTGAAGTTTTTTTTCAGGGGGCAGACGTAGAAGGCATCGGTGAGCCGCCGTGTGCCCATGGCATGAATGTGAGGCTCGTCGGCCGCGGCGAAGTAGATTAGACAAGATGATTGACGTCGCCCTATCCGACTCTGCTCACGCCATCGACGACGCGAATGCTCAGCTCCTCGGCAGCTACCACTACCTCACCGACCTCCTGCACTCGGTCGGCGGCGCGGGCGGTGGAGAGCACAATGTTCAAGAGCCGCAACAACTGCGACTGCTTCAACACCCTGTAGCACACGCGCCCGACGATATACATGCCGGCGCAGCTAAGAGATCGCTTACTTCATTTTTGCGAAAAGTAAGCTGCGTATGGATGCCTGCATTGACAGAAACTATTTTTTAGTGGCAGCCGGAGCCGTAGCTGGGGGCCGCAGCGATTTGCCTTTGCGGAGGTGACTTGCTCCACGCCCGCCGGGTGGCCGTGTTAGTTTTCGCCGGAAAGAAAGGGGGGGACGCGTCGCGGGGCCTAGTTGGGTTCAAACGGGTAGTGTTTCCTGCCGAAAGGCAAGACAGGTCTACTTGCAGCGGCCTCGTAGCGCGGCGGCAGCTTCTCTTGGCTAGCACATTCGATCGCACCCGATCAAGTAGGTAAATCAATGCAGAAATTGTCCGCCGTACAGAAATGCAACATGGGGATTAACTGAAGGCGCATACCGCCGCGGGCAACAATCGGTGATTTGCTGGATACTTATTTTTCGCTTTCTGCTGTTTTCTGTAATTGCGGCGACTACCTCGGGGCTCTGGTGCGCACCCGGCACGCCTTGGAGCATGCGGCCGACGTTCTGAATCGAGTACAGTACAATCCTCATTCGCTCGCCACCGCCAAGTCCGAGCTCAAAAATGTGATTGAGGAGGCTGCGAAAGAAGGTGTGTGCATTTTTTAATAGTCGGACTGCTGAATTATGTTCAATTGTGCCATTGCTTGATGCAATTGCTGTTCATTTTTGAACCGGATAGACTCGGAGATTATCTTATGTATGACAATGCTCTCTCGACGCTCCATAGGCTCGGGCGCATCGGCATCCGGATCAGATCTCCTGGGCGCGGGCGAGCATCATCAGGGGGACCGATACCGACTCCTGGCCCGGCCCGATCCGTCGCTGGCGAGCCTGAAGGGCCTCGACGCCGATAAGGAGTCCCTCCTTGTCTCCGTGGACGGAGCGAAGCTTGTTGCAACCGCGGTCGGGGACGGGCCGTCGTCTTCGGTCGGGGGTGGAGTCGGAGGAGGGGACTTGGGGTCGGGGGAGGAAGCGCCGGGTGAGGGGGAGCAGCCGAGGTCGACAATCGAGAACGGCACATGGGAACTGAATCCCGAGAACGGCACGGTCTCCCCGTTCGATGCAAGCGGGGGTAAGATTGGCCTTCTCGCCAGTCACGACTGGAAGATCCGCGTAACACACGATCACTCATCATGCCATCGATTGCGCGGAACGGAAAAGTGGGTAGGCTCCGACCCCTGCTAGCTATAGAAAGCTAGATCAGGAGGTCTAGAAACGAAAATTCCTCGTCCAGGCAGCTCGAAGGGCTCAAGGATTTCGCGTAATCCGCCACTGTGCATAGGATTAAGATTTTTGATTCTTTCGTAGTCGCAACACGGACTGCGCTCCTCCGATCCGTGTGTGACGAAATAGTTGCATGTGATGTGATCGTGTGTAAATCACCCGGAGGACGGCTACCTGGTGAACGAGCAGGGCGAGCATCTCGTTTTTCGGTCCACCCCACCCCGCGAAATACCGGTCCTCGACACATTCGGCGGTACTTACTCCCTACTCTACGCACCTCGTTTGTGTAGCATGTGTTGAGAGACAGGTCGGTGTAATTTCTTTCTCACTCGTGGTCCCCAGCTTCAGTTCCCGATGCAGCGACTTCAAATGGAATCCTAACGGCCGTCGGAGTTGTGAGATGATGAGCCTTGCTTGGGAATCTACTTGTACTAGCTGCTCGACGTGCACTGCGCGCCGTGCGGCTGCTATCAATCTGCGTATGGCATCGCTCGTGCCAAGATATCGCATCAATCCTCACAGGCGAGCCGTCCATGCCCCAGCACCCGTTAGCTGACCTCGGCGTTTTCAAGAGTGGGCCTCAGACGGACAGCGAGACTCCCCCGTTCAAGATCCTTCCGGGCGAGTTGCGACGGTTCTACGCCGACTTGTACCAGGACGACTACTACTTAACTGGAAAACCGATCGACCCGCACGCGATCCCGGGACTGGCGGAGGGGTTGCAGCGCGCCCAGCCGTTTCAGGACGTCCTCCAGACGGGGCGAGAGTTGACGAGTGTGGACATCGACGATGAGGGAGTTATCAGCGCCGTGGTCACGGACCTGAAAGGCTTCCCCGCGGTCGGAGAAGGCGGAGCCGCGGGAGCTGCGTCGGGGGAACTAGGGGAGCACGGGACTGGCGGTTTCGGGTTGCAGCAGGGAACCACTTCTAGTGGGGAGGCGTTGTTCCGCGGCGGGCGGCAGCTTGCGCAATTGTTGGACCGGGCTGACGAAGCTCGGTTCGGGGACGCAGCTTCGGATGCGCAATTCTCCGTCGTCCCAACCCCCGTTGATGACAGTGCCTCGTCTAGTACTGCCGCTGGCATGGTGAAAACGGCGGGGCTTTTCGGGTTGCTGGGCGCGAAGCTGTCAGCGGTGGTATCGGGCACTAGCGATGGTGGAGCGGACCCGGGAACGTCTGACGCGATGCGGTTGCCCTTGGCCCCGGTAGTGAAGGTGGATCTGCTACACGGAGCAGGCGAGGAGCGCGGAACAAGTGTTGGGGGCGTGATAGAAAAATGCGTTTCGCCTCCGCCCGATTCGCTCGCCCATGCGAAAACAAATCACGTGTACTTTCACGCCGCACTCCCGCAGGGGGAAGCGGGTTCCAAGAAGATGGTCGTGGTGCAGCAGGGATTTGACATCGCCGGCCTCAAGCAGAAACTGGTCGACATGCTATCGCCGCACCGCGGCGTGCAGGCGTCGTTACCTTCGCACAATGTGCAGTCGGGTTTAAGCGGCACTGCACCTTCTCCCGTGAAGGCGCCTGCAGTCGGGGGCGGGAACAACGATCAGGTATCTGCCGCGGCGAGCACGGAGAACCCGGGTAACCACCTCCGGGGTGCCGCTGCTCTGACAACCTCCGTCGACCGCGCAGGTGGTTTGGCGAAGGCGGAGTCTCCGACCGCCTTGGTGGGGGACAAGCAGGCTCTCGTGCAGAAAGCGGGCGCGGCGGGAATGGGCCGGGGCGCCCCGACTGGCGACGGCAGTTCGGCAAGCAGGCTCGGCTCGTCCGCCGGTGGTGCGCTCTCTTCCCAGCAGCGCGTTGGGCAGCACCATGCCGCGGGCCAGCCGCGCCGCACGAGTTTCGTCGAGGTCGAGCTTGAGGAGGAGCTGCACGATACTGCCGCCCCGGGAGACCTGAACAAAACTCCGCACGACAAAACTCCGCACGAGCAGGAGAACTCGCAGAGTTCGATTCCCCGGCTGGAGATCCCGAATGAGGGCGAGGTTGCAGACACGCAGCGACTGTTCGCGACAATCACAGCGGGCACCAAGTTCGGAGAGGACAACCTGCGCAACGGCGCTTTATTGCGGCAAGACCTCACGCTCGAAGAGGGAGACGGCATGAAGGCGTACGACCTCACGGCGGAAACGCTTGGCCAAGGTCCCTACTTTGCCGCCGGAGGCTTTGATGCCGGTAGCGAGGACCAAATTGCGCAAGCCGAGCACGCACAAGACGTGGTGCGGCAGTTCATCGCGCAAATGACAAATGGCGGTGGTGCGTTTGCGGACCCGGACGCCCTTCCCGCAAACGACGGGCTCACGGAAAAATCCGGCCAGCTCGTGCACAACGGATCGGAGACGTACAGATACTTGCGCTTGGTTCAGCGGAACGATCGAATCAACTGAACTTTAGCAGCGACAGTTTTATTCGTTGATCATAGGTTAGAAGACATATATTTAAACTTTCGCTCGTCAGATTCTCGATGCATGGAAACCCGGCGTCTGCTTCCGCCGATTCCACTCTTCTGCAGGCCGCGCGATCGCTCAACCACTCCCCCGACCAGTACTGGGCCAGCGAGAAGAACAGCGGCGGCCACGTGGGTTTTGTGCTTTCCGACCGGCAGGAGGGCGTGCCTTTGGAGAAAATGGAGGTGGACTTCGGGCCCTACGTGTTCGGGAAGACGATTCACGTCCTGGTCAAGCTGAACGCAGAGGAGGGCTGGAAAGAGCTGTTCTCCACGGACCAGGTGACCAAAAACCGGCTCATCATCGAGGATATTGGGGAACGCGTGAACAGCGTCGCCATCGCGAGCGACCTGCCCTTCACCCTGCGGGAGGTGCACTTCTTCGAGGACGCCGGAGTGGTGCCGGAAATCGTGGCACGGAGCGTGGAAGATGACGTACTGTTTAAGATGGGGTCTTTCAGGAGACCGCTGCTGCAGTCTCTGCTAATATCTTTTCTACTGGTCGTAGTTTGAGAAACTTACTGTAGAGTTCTTTGGGGTCCCGCCGTCCGATTGCGGCAGCCGCTCCGCAGACCTGCTAGCAAATTCTGAATTCGCGTGAAGAGCAAAAATCAAAAAAACTTCAGACTTTTTTCCACACGGGAATGAACGAGTTGGCGGGCCTGAAGTATTACCCGGTCTTCAAGCTGGAGAAGATCGACGCACTCTCCCAAGAACGCGCATTGGCTGACGAGGTAATGGTAACGTTGACTAAGTACTACGGGACACCGATGCTCTCTACCGATGCTCTAGGACTGCGTGGAGGCTAGCTTGTTTTCTTTCCGGGCTTCTGCTGGTCGTTATTTTTTCTGTCGCTCTTCCGGCTATGTTCTTGACTTGAAATCCATCTCGGCCTGCTCGTCCGTCTCATCGGATGGGGCAGGCCATCGACATCATGTGTACTGGAAAGAAAGGGTGGACCTCTCGAAAACTGTGCCCGGTGATCGATCGGACCACCAGGTGGACAAGCTGAACGAGTCGTACGATCACATTGCGGGCGTGATAAAGGAGCTGGAGGCGGCGGCGCGGGTTGAGCAGCAGCGGGTTTTATCCGATTCCCTGGACGAGATGGCTGCGGCACGGGAAATTCCGCACCCCGAGGCCGTGAAGGGCTTGATTTCGCCGGCCTCCGAAGGCGCGCAGGCGGAGGCAACCTCGACCTTGGGACGGATACACGGACACCGAGTGGCCAGCATCGAGGATCGGTATGTGGCATTTGAAGAATTTGGTCCGGTGATCGCGAACATGAAGTTTATGCTGTTCAGCGGACCACAGCGCGCTGCTCGTAGTCCAGTTTCAAAAAAATATATTGGGACTTTGGTACAGGTACAGGTACGGTTGTGGATGCTAGGTTTAGGTGTAAGTGTAAGAAAAGTGTATGTGAAAAGTGTATGTACCCAATAGGGGAAACAAAAATCGAAGCGAAATGGCAATGCGGATCACGTCAACCTCTTTCAGGTTGAACGTCGAGGATCTCCGCAAGGCGTACAACTCGCTAGAGAGGATACCGCCCGAGCGCCAGGTGGACGTCGCGAAGCTTCCTTTGAACCTGTCGATGATGGGCGGTGGTACAGCGGACGCTAGTGGTGCAGCCGCTGGCCTATTAAGTGGCGGGTTGTCCACGCTGCAGCTCGTCGCGACCCTCCCCTGGCTGCAACAATGGGTCACAAAGCTCTCCCCATCGTCCGTGGCCGGCTCTTCCTCTGCTCGGGGCACGGTTGCACTTCAGGCCGCCACTGGGGACGGGAACACGGGCAATGCGAAGAGGGCCACCACAAATGCGACCACAACGCCGATCACGAGAAGTAGAGAGAAGCAAACACATATTAATAGCGCGGCGAAAACGTCGACGTTGAGCAGCTCTATTCTAGCGACCCAGATGAAACGCTCGCGCGCCCGCGGCCTCTTCCAAAGGCGGGGATCAGATACGTCTTCCGGTGTAGAAGAGACTTCGTCGGCCGGGTCTAGCACGGATACCGAAATTTTCGCAGTTGACGAAGATCGAACCATCCGGAAACTAAAAACGTGCGGCGGCAGAAGTGCGTCTACAGTGGGTGCATCTTCTTCGGCTGCCGAGCCGTCTTTTTTCGGGACGGGCGATGGCGGTTTGCGCACGGCAAATCAGAGCCGGCCACCCGGGTCGTCGAAGTGTCCGCAAACGAACGTCGCTCGCGCCCCCGGGGACACTTGGACCGCGGACAGCGCGGATCTGCCGCTGCGGGTCCCGCGTCGTTTTTCTCCTCGGAGCGAAGCGTCGTCCAGCCATCCGTCGGCGAAAAACTTCTCCACTCGGCACAAGATGCAAGCCATGATGAAGGAAGACGGCGTCCAGGATGAAATTGCCGCGGCTTCTGAACCGGTCCAGCTTCTGAACCAGACCGCAGTTGCGCAGCTACCCAGCCAGATGCTGCATTCTCCGACCGGGTCGACAGAGAACAACATTGCCAGTACAAACAGCCCTTTCAGCGCCCAAACGCAATCTGTTTCCCCGGCCTCCGCCCTGGTGCTACAGAGCCTGCTGCGGCAGCACGAGGAAAATTCGCGCACGTTACACCGCAACGCGAGCAGAAGCAAGACGCAGGTGGAGGATTTTTACAATGCGCAGGCGGGGAACGTGTATTTGCGCTCGGGGAGCAGCGTCAAGCGGAATTTAAGCGAGTTCTACCGAAGATCATCGGTGGAGTCTGCGAGCAGCTCGTCGGGAAACGGCACACAGCACTCCCGACAACGCATCGGCGATGTAGCCGAATCACGGGTACCGAATCGCGCGGCGGGCCAGGAACACCTCGTGGAACAAAAGCAAACGACAACAGCAGCGGAAACGCTCGCCGCCGCCGGCCACGGGATGTCCTCACAGGCCTCCTTATGGCGCACCGCATCCGGCCGGAGCAAGAAGAAACGGCGGCGGCGCGACGAGTTCGGCATCCCGCATGCGGAATTGCCTCCCACCAGCTCCTGTCGGTCGCGGTCGAGCCGAGACAGTCGTACGAACTACAGTCCCGCAAGTAGCTCGATCCTAATGGCCCACCCTGCTGCGCGAGACGAACGGCACGCGCCCGCTGCAGGTGCCCAGATGAAAGCTTCACGTGCGGGAGGAGGAATCATGTCGCCCGCGCAGTCGTCGGAACTCAGCAAGAGCTCGCGAACGTCAACGTCCACCAGCGGCACCGCCGCGAAGCTGTTGAAGCTTAGGCAAAAGAAAAAACCGCAACTTGGTCAGGCAAGCACGCAGCTGCACAAGGACGGCGCGAAGACCAGCCACAAGTCGTTGTCCGCTTCCGCGGAAAAGAAAAGCGCAGCAGGAACACCAGCGGCGAAGCCCAAACTTAGTGGCTCGAAGAGTTGCGGGAAAAAGTGCGGGGGTGGGCTCACGGAGCGCATGAAGAATTGCTACGCGGCGGAGGGGGAAGCGGAAAAAGAACGCAGCTGCTTCAGCAAGATTGACATGGCCGGGATCTACAAAAACTGGGAAGAGGGCGGCGTCTGGAACTGTGTCGTGAAGGCCATGCGAGCCGCGAACAAAAAAGGAAAAACTGCCGCCTGCGATGTTGCTGGGAGCACTCGTAAACGTGCCGTCGATGTGGAGGTCGGAGTCGATCATGGCCGCGACAAGCGGGCACTGCGGAACCGAAATCCGCCCCTCTCCTTGCTGACCGCCGGGGGAATGCAGCGCTACTTCCTCTGAAAGCGTGGGGGCGCGGAGTGAGGGGTCGAGGGAATTGGCGAGTAGAGTGCGCTTTTTCCCTAGAAATGGACGCGGACGTCGGCGTCGTCTCAGATGAACGTTGCCATGTGGAGGTTTGACCGAAAGAGTCCAGGCTAGAAGCTCACTGCGTGGTCGATTGCCTTCTCGTGGAGATCTTCCGTGCGACAGAAAATAACGCGATGTAGTCGCGCCTCATACCGTTCTCCTGTTTGACAGAAAGAAAGTATTCTTGTTGCAGTTGCGCGCTGTTCACGTTCACACTATTCTAAGTTCACGCTCTAGAAGCAGAAGTTAAAGAAGCAGCTGACATGCAGTCGCTGGTCGTCTGACGGCTCATAGCCGTATCGGACTGATCTAGTCCGGCAACTAATTCCTTAACTGATGATGCAAAGCATTGATATAAAAAGGGTAGATTGAGAAAGCAAAAGAAGCTGAAGAAGACGTGCAAAACGTAGTTGGGAGTAGTTGGTGCTGATCGTTGTGAGAGATGCGGGGGTGTGATGAATGGTGTGACGTGCGTGGACGTGGGGGAGCGGTGTGTGCTGGATGTAGCAAGACCACCGGCAGGCAAGGTCGCGGTCGGGTTGGTGGGCTGGCAAACGCAAAGCAGAACAAAATTTTTTTAAAAAGAACAGCCCTTCTAAGTAAGCTGACCGCCCGGTTGTTTCTGTGATTTGTCCATTCGCGCCACTGTTTTGTAGCGTTGACGTTGTGAAGATTCGATGGCGCCGAGTTTCCCTCCTAATGGAGTCAAAGTAATCCCAAGGTAGGGGCACATCAATCTATCAGGAAGTACATTTTCATGTTCTGCACATGACGAAACGAGCAAGAACTTCATTTATTGTAGTCACGCGAATGCAACCGCATCGTTATCGCCCACCCGGAAAGTAAGAGAAGTCCCATAGTTCCGTGGCAACCTCGTTCGTTCGCATAAAATGCAAGGATAGCTGCATTATTGATGGGTGGTGCCGGCGATGCAATGGCTCTTTCGCATGCGCAGAGCCTCCGAGGTTCAGGAATAATGTACGCTTTAGTGCATGACTTTTCCATAAAATTGGACTTATTTTTACGCCTGAAGAGGACTAACCGCTACAGGAGAAAGTGTCTATACGTACGTCTTGTTAATAATGGTGGCACGATAGGGGGGGCGTACGAGGTACGACTACGAGCGCAGGAAGTCTTTTGGCTTCGTGACTGGCATGTCGGGTTGTACCAGGTACAGCTTCGAATCAAAATTAGTAGCAGCTTTAGGACATTTGTCGTGTCCTCCATGGTCCCTCTAGCCCCGGTAGCGTTTACGTTTTACGCAAGTGCTTCTTGAAAAAAGAGGATCGCGGACAGCTTGTGTTGATTTCAGACTCAGAGATATGTGTACAGTGCGAGGAATCAATCGCCAGCACACTGTTCTTGTACTACTGTGGCGCATTGAGTATTTGAGAGCACGCCGACGTGTTCCACGCAGGAAGCACAGCTGGGCTGCGGCGCTCACGCGAGAGAGAAGTTTCCTGAATCGGCAAAGCGAGTGTGGAACAACTGAAACCGATAGTGACTTGCAATTTGAGGACGAACTTCAGACCGAGAGGAGCTGTAGAGCGTGTGAGACCCACAACAGAGGTGACACGTTCCAACCCACACGTGCAGGCACATAGATTTCCAGGCACATTTTCCGATTCATTCCGACAAGTAGAAGCAATAGGAAACAACACCAAAGGAGAGTAGACGCACCTCATTCGACGCCAACACTTCACCTAGGCACGGATAGTAGCAGCAAGATGGGGCTGCTGAACATTTTGAAGAAGCTGAAGAAGAACCAGAAGGAGGCCAGGATATTAGTCCTCGGACTCGACAATGCGGGCAAGACGACCATCCTGAAAAAACTCTCCGAGGAGGACATCTCCCACATCATGCCCACGCAAGGTAAGTTCTAGGTTTTGCACAAAGTGGTCTCAGCGACATGAATAAGTATCTATTTCTGTGAAATACAAACTCAGGTTTCAACATCAAGTCGTTGGTACACGACGGATTTAAGTTGAACGTATGGGACATCGGAGGGCAGAAAACCATCCGACCCTACTGGAGCAACTACTTCGAGTCCTCGGATTGCTTGGTATTTGGTCAATGCCTCGCTGTTGTGACTGTTGTTTGACTTAACGCAGCCTCGCTGTTGTTTGGTTGGCAGCCACAATTGTTTGTTAGCCTTCGTTCTCGATACTAGTACGAATTGTTTGTTAGCCTTCCGACACTGAGACTGCGCTCTGTGCGCAGGTTCGGATGCAAACTGCGGTTCGCACTAGCACTGCATGATTTCGATCTCGGCTTTACAACTCAGTCTCAGTGCTCCACATGCACTAGGATCATCCTTCATCCGTCTGTTTGATTCGCAGGTATACGTGATTGATTCGTCGGACCGGCGGCGGCTGGAGGAGAGTGGTTCGGAGCTGAACGAACTCCTCCAGGAGGACAAGCTGGCCAACGTCCCGCTGCTGATATTCGCGAACAAACAGGACCTATTGCAGGCGCTGCCCGCCGACGAAATAGCGGAAGAGCTCAGTCTCCACAACATCCGGGACCGGACGTTAAGGGTACGGAAAATGCATATGAGAAAAGCATAGTAGAAGAACCCAGTAGATTTTTG